>LDKF01001158.1:0-47478 GCA_001026735.1 Rotylenchulus reniformis
AAGAGAGAGAAAAAAAACGGAAAAAGGAGAAAAGAAAAAAGAGAAGGAAAATGAAGACAACAAGATGATCCAAAATTTCAATCGCAAAATTTGTAAACGCAAAAAATGCTATAAAACACATATAAAAAAGTTATTTGGTCATTTTTGGCGAAAAATTTGCATTTTAGGGCAAAAAAGCTTGATCGCAGAATTTTGGGCCTCTGATAAGGGGGAGGGTCAATCGCTGATCGCAGTGCCCAAGATGACCCCCCCTTGTAGAACTATGGCGATGGGGAATCATATTAGGGGCGGATATAGTTATGCAATTGTTGATTTCATAATGGTGAATAACCACGGGATAAACACATTTCCATTTGCATATTTTATATTTTAGCTGAAAAAAGATCAATTTTTTGAAAAATTTTTATAATAGAGGGACCACATATTATTGCTGGTAGCATAACTCGGCACAATTGAACTTTATGCGTCCCATCCCAGAATATGTCTCCCAACACATTTTCTGCGTCCCATCACAGAATGTGGTTAAAAATTATTTCTTAAAATTCTCGATAAATTCCCCCAGGAAATGCGTGTCTAATCTTTAATCCATTAAAATGCCATCACTCACCCAGCGGGAATGTGCCCGTGCATTCGATGATCAAAATAGTGCATTTGAACAATGTCGGATGGTCAATGAACAGGGATGTGGCCAGAGAGGAGGGATAACGCAGTTGAATTTTACAATTGGCGCCAGAGGGGAACAGAGCGAAGAAACGGAGGATGAACTCGGTGGAGTGGTGGCGCACAAAGCTGTCGAAATCTGGAAGGAATATAAGGATTTGTAAATTAGAATTTTAATACAATATTTTTTGACTTATACGGATACGCTTTTGCGTTCCGCTATCAAGGCGGTATTCCCCCATTTCTGGGATTGCCACGGATCTTACAAATAATGGAGTAGGGGTTGTTGTCAGATTCTTGTTAGTAGAGACTCTCACATACAAGAGCCTTATCACCATTTGCCTCGCATCAGCGCTTGGCTAACGGCTTTGAGAGGATAGATGTGCTCCCACAGGCTTGAGTATATGTCTGACGCGTCTCTGGGATTCGAACCCACGTCCTTGGATTTGTGTCCTGTCCTATGTGATAGACCACTACACCACAGCCGACTTATGAAATTTTTTATTTCGATATTTTACTTTTCTAATAAGCTTGGTCGTAGCGCGACATTAGGGATTAATCTTTATAACTTGGCTCAAATATAACTTAGAGAAATGAGTATAGGGTATAGGGTCAAAAAATAGAGCAAAAATTTAGCTACAAAATTATCCAAAACCTAGGTTTTTTTAATTCGCTCATTACAAATGTTATGGCCAAAATACCGCCAATTTTGTTGAAATTTGAAGATGGCAACATTTTAATCATAACTTTTTTTTGTTGTGGGCCAATTAAAGCGGGCTTGGGATCATATTGTAGCCAATTATTTGATAATAAAAATGTTTTCTCCACGTTCTGGTTGAATCGAATTATAACGATTAGTCCCCAAAAATAGTGTAGCCCTGTATAAAAATTGGAACTTCGTTCATTAACATTTTTAAGCATGATGTAAATTAGATCTGCATACATAATGTAAATCGAACAACTTCCCAAGATGAGGTACGGTCAATATTATTATTTTTTTCTTAAAATTCAACCAACAATCGAAACTCGAATTGCGCCAAAGATTGAAAAAAACGAAATTGATATCGGCGGTGAAAACTAGGTCAGGTAAATTATTTTTCTAAAAAAAAATAAAAAATAATTTTAAACTCTATAAAATGATACTTATTTAAAATTACATTAATGATATTTAAAAAGATTTAGTAGATCGAGCCTGTGACAACTAGGCTAGGCACATCAAAAAACTAGCAAACTCGCCGGTGAAAATCAGGCAACATCTGCTCAGCAAACGGGCTGAAACTCGCAAAAATTGTAGCAGTTTGGGACCGACAAAGTCGTAGATGTCCAACTGGGAGAGGTGGACAATATCTTCCGGGGGTTCCACCGCTGGAATATCGGCCAAATAGGAATTGCCGCCGGAGTGAGCATAGACGCGCATTGAATTGGCGACGATCCGCGGACCAGAGGCGTCCGTAAGCAGCACATCAGCGGCCGAATGAGTGTGCACACCGCGTACCTTTAGAAAGGATAATTTTCAGTAATTTTTCATTTAAATTATTTATAGATTAAAAATTCAAAATAGCAAATTTCAGATTTTTCCGGTCACTTAAACGACCCACCTCGAGTGCGTGCACTTCACGCTGCGGGTATCGCGCACATGAATTTTTGCTGAGCCACTGCAGACGCCGGGTCGCCAAACGGACCTGCGCGTGTTCAGTGTGCCGCAGAAAGTGCAGGGCATCCAGCAGCACGTCATCGCAGAAGCGGAGACTTAAGTGAGAAAAGGGATTTTAAAATTCAAGTAACAAGTCTTCACTACTTTATGAATTTATCAAAAAGTTATAACAGATTTCATCGTGGTACGACTTTTGCAGAACCGACATTTGCAGATCACATTATAACTCGGTTTAAACGAAACCTAGAGAAGTTTGTTAAATAAAAAATTAGCTAAAAAAATGAGCATATGCCCATTCAAATCCATCCGTTGTGAAAAATGGCCAAGATAATATTTTGGCCAAATTCATAATATTTGGGCCCTAACTTTTTTCATATTGGATCAATTCAAATGGGCTTATGTTCATTTTGTAGTAAATTGTTTGCTCTATTTTTTGACACCAAATCTCATTTCCACTAGATGATGGTTACGTTTGAACCAAGTTCTTGGTTGGTTATTTAGGAGCGACTAATAAGGAGGAGCGACTAATATAAATTAGTAAGAGCGACTAATTTATATTAGTCGCTCCTCCAATAAAATGGGCGAGCGACTAATATAAATTAGTAAGAGCGACTAATTTATATTAGTCGCTCCTCCAATAAAATGGGCGAGCGACTAATATAAATTTTTAAATCCAAACAAATTAAATAAATTTGTCCTTACGTTCTTCCAAATTGTTGCGCTTTGCAAGGATTGGCAGTCATTTTCAAGAACCTAAAAAATATAATGTAAAGAACCCAGAAAAGAAAAAATAAGAATAAATGAAATAATAAAAGTAATAATATTTAATCATTGACCTATTATTTTTCCAAATTATTTTTAAAAAAATATATAAATAATCTAGTTTGGACACGGATTTTTATGCACATAAATTTTCAAAATATGCGCATAAAACATGCACGGAAAAATGCCAAAATATACGCAAAATATGCTCAAAATATGCGCAAATTTTTTTGCAAAATATGACCTAAAATGCAAAAAAAAAATTTGCTTAAAAAGCAATTCTTTACAATTTAAATGGTTTTTTTGCATATTTTACGCATTTTCAAGAAAAAAAATAAGGTTCCAAAAAAATCCACAAAAAATGGAGAAAAATGCACCTTTTTCTCTTTTTCTCCATTTTTAATTATGAATTGGAACTTTTATCAATTTTCTTAGAACCAATATTTTCGCCATTTTAAGGTTTATTTTTCAAAAAATTGGTCCAAAAATAGAAAATATGCCCAAAATATGCGGAAGATGCCCGAAAAATCCATGCTAGAGCGTTTAAACCATCCTAATTTTACGTGATTTTCAAGCCGTTCTGATGAGCTCGCAAAAAAATATGCATTTGCATATAAAAATTGACCATAGTCATCAGAAGCACGCTCTTCACCATAAATAAGCTAACACTGTGAGATAAAATTAGGGAAACTGATGGGACTTGGTGCGGAGGTGGGTCCACAGGACGCGGAAAATTTGGATTTAAGCGAAATATTTGAGTGTGTGCAGAGAATGAGGAAAAGGGGAGAGAGTGAAAGAAGATTGGAAAGGTAAGAAAGAGAAAGTGAAGTAGACATAGAAAGGCGAGTTGTTAATCATTGTTTGCGAATGTGCAGCAGCAGCGGTCATCTCAGCGGGGCTACGCCTCAGTAGAGTAGGACTCAGTCCATTAGAACCAAAAAACTTTCCTTCGCCCAAACATTTTTTGGTTTGGTAGAAGTAGAACCCACAAACATAATAAAAGAAAAAGATTCAGAATTTTAAGACTCCACTTTTGGCCTGTTTGATTTTTGAATTTCCCTGAAAATCTCGGAAATTTCCGAATTTTTCGAACAAATGCAAAAAATCGGAGTTTTTCGAAAATTTCAAGAATTTCCAAGGAAATTCGAAAAACCAAAAAGGCCAAAATTGGTGTCTAAAAATTTTACACATTTTACTTTTATAGTTTGGCCTAGCAATGTGTAAAAGTTTGGGGTGAAGTGTTGTTTTTGGCTTCTAGTGAAATGGGTTCTACTGACTCGAAACCCTCTTCTCACCGTTTTGACACGTTTTAGTGCAAATTTAATGCCTTTTTTCATGCCTATTTTAAGATTTTCGTGTCTGTTTTAGACGTCTATTTTGCCATTTTATCCTCACCCTAATCATAAGCTATAACAATGAGTTATAGGTACCTAATTTGATGCGCAATGTTGTGGGGTCTAGAGGATTGGTGATTTGTTGCTGATTTTTCAGTTTTTCCAGATTTCGTCCAGTCTAGCAGTTACTAGAACAACAGCAGCAGACAACAACACAAGTAGATATCTATGGCAAGACACCGTAATATGGCGACCAAAACAACAACAACAGTTGCAACAGTCGCCACAAACCCTCTCAAGAAGAAATGCCACCGGCGTCTGCCCAATGAGTTGCTGAGCGAAATGGTCGACTGGCTGCCCATGACACAGTTCATTGATAGTGACGGCACAAATCGGCCCCGTTTTGGGGCATCCCAAATGCGCGATGCTCAGAAGAGGGGGAAGTTGCGCAATGTGGCGCTGAATGTGTACCTGGACCGGGTGCGCTGTAAATATGAAAAAGCGGTAAGAAATGACGGGAAATGTGTCAAAACAATTCCTTCTCTTTTGGGCTTGCACAACTCTACCTTTTAGACTTTTAGTCTAAAGAGATATGGAAAAAAGTTTCTAAAACATTGTTTTGTTTGCTATGTTTTTTGTGTCGCCCATTTCGACAATTTTTTGGTGCTAATTTTCATAGCACCTTTTTAGTATCTTAGCACCAAGTGAACCAATCCTTTCCATTTTGCACATGTTTCCGATGATCCCACTTTTTCGGAGATGATCCTGATCCAGGGGGCTGGATCATCAAAAATGATCTGATCTAATCACGGGAACACTGCTTTCCACTCACCCGTCGGTTAACCAATTCTTTCCTTCTCAGCACCGATCAATTCAACAGACTACACTCAAAACTCGTAATCAGTCTTTTCTGAACACGATCAGCAAGAACGCCAACTACGGGCCGAATAGGCCACCCTACTCCTACATCTCCCTGATCTGCATGGCCATCCAGCAGAGTGAGCGCCAAATGTGCACGTAAGTAGCCGGTGGACTCCCGGAGGACTCCCGATAGATTTGGCAGTGGAAAAAAAGACAGCAAATCAAATTTTCAGGAACTAAAATCTCCTGAAATTCTATCAAAATTTTTTTCAGTCAATACCGTATTTCCTGTAAAATAATACCCCTCGGGGATTTATTTTTCAACCACCCTCCAGAGGGGGGTCTATTACAGGCGGGACTAATTGCAGTAGGACTTAATACAGTAAATACGGTATTTGTGCTAAAAAATTTGAAAAATTTTATTCCGCTACGGATACTTGAAAATAAACTATTTTTAATGAATGCGGGAAATTTTAGCATTTTTGTTTTAAATTTATCTTACTGTCCAATCTTCCCACTCTTTTGACAATTTGCTTTTCTTCTCCTTTTTTCTGGACACGCGTGGGAGGGCTGAAAGGGATACTTCTCCGATTTTTGAATATTTCCCAAAAGAAATTTCTTCAATTATGACCCCCGGGATTCTTATTTATTATTACAAATTAGAATAAATCGGAGACGTAAACTGTAAAAATAAATAGCCCGTAAGGATCGTAAATCGGACGATATGATCATTCATCCCTTTGAAGGTTCAGCGAGATCTGCAATTTCTTCATGTTCTACTTCGACTACTTCAATAACCACCCAAAGGTTGAGCCCAAAATTCAAAAAGACATTGACGAGTAATTGAATCCACAATTTTTCGGGCCAAAATCCTCTCCCTACAATCCCTCCTGAACAGACCTAACAGATTACGCATTACGTCAAAGTGGATGTAAAAATTGGGGTTTTTAGTTGAATTTCCGGATTTTTTTTTGAAAATTTTTAAAAATTGTGGATATAAACTGTAAAAATACCAAAAAGTAACTCCCATGCCCTGCGCCACTTTAGCCTCGTTCCTGGCAAAATTCGATCCGCAACTCGCTGTCTTCCAACGACTGTTTCGTCAAGATGCCCCGGCATGCTGGCGAACGCAGTTCCTGCTGGACACTGCATGAGCTCTGCGGAGATATGTTCGACAACGGGTGCTGGCTGCGCCGGCAAAAGCGCTTCAAACTCGCTCACAACGAGTAAAATTCCGATTTTTTGTTGTACTTTTCGAAAAATTTTAAACAATTTTGTGAACATATTTGCTTGGAATTTTTTCTCTTTTTACTTAAACTTTGGAACCGAGTAGTTGTAACAAAGATTTTTTTGGGCCTAAATCCTCTCCCTAACTCCCCTTCCCCTCCTCCTCTAAAATAAAAATCTAGTCTTACAACTTCTTTGAAACGTGAATCGGAAGAGCCGAGAAAACGAGCTTTAATGGGTGGGCGATGGGCAGGTTTGCGTCGGGTTAGCGAAATTTTCGGGTCGCCCCAAAAATCCTCGGGTCGGGTTTCGGGTTGGCAAAAATGTCGGGTTTCAGGTTTCGGATCATCGGGTTGAAAATTTATTGCGAAAATTTAAAAATATGCCAGGAAAAAAATTTGAAACAAATGAAAATAATCAACATTTGACCAAATCTCCTGATTTAGCAAAATAATGCCAAATTGAATCAATTTCTATCATTATAGATTGAAGCTAATAAAAGTAAAATATTTACATGCAAGCAGGATTGCGTTTAAATTTTTTATAAATTTATTTCTGACGATTTTTGTGTTTTTATAACCATTTACACACTTATTAGAATAATGACAATAATTTGCAATTTGAAAGCCGGCACTTTACAATATGTATCTGTTGTAGCCGATTCTGCATTTCAGCCTATTCTGCATTTGCGGCCAAACACCTGCTGAACAATCGAGAACTGAACATCAAAAACATTAGTTTGGGGGCTCTAAAATAAGTCCTGAAAGTTTCAAAAATTTTTATTCATCCGAACATGGTTCGTCTGAACATTTTATCGATGTTTTGATGTTCGGAGGATGTATTGACTATGTTCAGATGAACAAAATGTGTTGAAATTTACAGAAATGTTTAGCAGACCACCCAAACTAATGATTTAACTCTTAAGTTGTAGAGTTTGTATGTAAAAAGTATCATGTTTGGCAAATGTTTGGCTCACCGATGCAGAATCGGCTACAACATATCAATGCTCAATCTTCCGCTTCCGGCTTTTTGTCCCCCTGCTCCATTTTCCCGATGTATACTGGCATTTCGGGCAGTAGTGCCATTGCTCTCTCCTCCCTCTCCGCTTCTCTGTCGCCCTCATCTTGTCCCACACACTCTCGTCGTCTTCTCTCCACTTTGAAATAAAATCGGTTGAAATATCGGCAAGGATGCCGACCGAATTCTAACAGCTCCCCGGTTGGTTTGTTGTCTTAAACAAATGGTTTCGAAGTCATCCTCCTCAACAACTCCGGCACAATGTTGGGCTCTTCAAACAATATAATTTTCACAGTGAAGGGGCAGCAAGAGGTGGCACACAAAAAGCGCTGAAATTTATACATTGGACACTTTTTTACTTTGAATCCGCTTTTTACCCCCTCCCCCCACAACAAAATTTTTGGTTAAATTTTTCCCGTAAAATCAACTAAAAATTAATTCCCTAGGGTAATTTTTGATCCTGAAATTAATTCTGCCGTCCATTTTGACCTAATGCATAAATTGACGTCACTTTTTATTTGACGTAACTTTTGGACGCTAATTCAATTTTTTTTGAAATTACAAAAAATTTAAATAATTTTAACGTTAGCATCATAAACTCACGTAAGATGGCACAGCATGTCAAAAAGGACATCAGAACCGGAATCTGTGTCAAAAATTGCCCCATGGAAAAAATAAAAAAAATTTCAACGTCAACGTCAAAAAAGTGACGTCAAATGATGCATTACGTCAAAATGGACGTCAAAGTTGGATTTAGCGTCAAAATTACTCCAGAGGAAATGGTATTTAGGCGATTTAAAGTAAATTTCTAAAAAAAATTTCTCGTGTAGGGAGGGGTAAAAAGCGGTTACAAAGTAAAAAATGCCCAAAATTGACACGCCAAATTCAAAAACTAACGCCAAACGGTCACTTTTTCAGCTCTCTCGGCAAGCCACATTAAAAAGGGTGCCAGGACATTAAAATGAATTTTTTAACGGGAAATTCCAAGGAAATTCGAAAAACCCAGAAGGCTGAAGATCAAGCATAACTTTCTGGATAGGTGTAACATAGGTATTTCCTCCTTTTAGAGATTGGGTTTAACTAGCTTAAAAAGTCTGGTATAAACCGGTTTAACCGAGTTTAGGTCGGTTTTTGGGTCTAATCGGTTTTAGGGCGGTGTTAATAGCCCTTTTTAAATAAGCCAGACGCCTTGCTCCTGGAAATAGTGTCTGTGGAAAGTGCTTCAGTAAATCAAATTATTGAATTGGAATAACAGAGAGCAAGTAGCAAGTTTAACGAAGTTAATAAAGTGAAACTATGTTTTATATTTTAACAATTATTTCAACAATTATTATTATTATTATAAGAAATTTGTATTGTTTAATATTAATATTTAATTTATCTAAAAATCGGTATGTGCTATTTTTAGGATAACTCGACATTTGGGACCAAAATGACAAACACAGGTGTAAAAGTATTCCGGATCAAATTAAATAAATAAAATCGCTTAAATATCAAAAATATAATTAATGGTAGATAATTCGAATAAATGTGAATATGTTGGTAAGTGAATATGTTGGTAAGCTTTCAAAACATGGTTCAAGATTAATAAAAAAAGATATATTATTTTATTTTATTTTTAAAATATATTTTATTGTAACCATAGTGTTATTAAAGTGCCATTCGTAAATTAGGTGTCCCTTTTCCCGCTACTAATTATTATATATTGATAAAATTACTGATTAACCTAAATTTTTTTAGCCCTTTCTAATCTTAAAATTTAAACTTATTGGTGAAAACATTACTCATAATAAAATGATAAAATTATTATTCATTTTGAATGCAGAATTTTAAATATTAAATTTGGGCGAATCACCCGACAGCAGAAGGTAAGAAGTCTGGTGTAAAGGTGCATTAAAATTTTTGTCTATGCATAATTTATGTATTTTTTGTCTATGCATAATTTATTTATTGGTTAAATAAATTATAAAAATTTATTAAATATAAAATGAAAATTGCAATATATATTCCATCAAGAAATGTCTGGCTTTATAGGTTCCATTGCAACCTGTAAAAAATCATTTTATCCTTTTTCTTCATTTTTTTCTTTTCAGGGTTGAGAAAAAATATCTTTCATTGCCAAAATTATTTGACAAAACTTTCTTAAATGCCATTATACCAAAATTATAAAAGGAAAAGTTATACACTATTGTTTTGTTAATTCTTGAGTATATTTCTTGCATATTTTTGACTATGTCGCAATTTATCGAAAGAAATCATTTTCAAAAATTCGAAAAATTTTAACTTCCTGTTGAAAATTCGATAAAAAAAAGTACACTACAGGGACCAGCATAAAATTTTCGAACATAACTTTATAATCTAGAAGTCTAAAAAAATTTGCCATTTGGATATTTTGCACTCTAGCACTGGTCTTAATTACATTTTCTATCCATTTACCAAGTATTTGGGTCCAAGGATATGTCTACTTTCATTTTTATTTCAGAACAATTACTTGTTTAGGATGGGTCTTATTGTCTCAAACTTTTGCAATAAACCTTTCATTGTTGCTCCTGCCGTCTATCTTACATGTTGGCTAAGCGATGATCCAGGAGTAAAAAGTTCCTTTCTTCGGGGTCCAGACCACGACCACACCACCGTCAGGCCAAACCACATACCCCCCTGACCAATGCGGATGGCGTCCGTACAGCAATGCCAATGACCCTGATTCTGACAATCCTGATTCTGATGATGATGATAACTCTGGCCATCCAAGTTCATCCGGCGGGTCGGATTCGGATGTAGTATGTTGTATTTATTATTAAATCGCTGTTTGATACTATGGTTGCGATGAGACACACTTTGAGTTATGGGGGTTGGCTCGGGGAGAAGATGCCACGGAGTGGTTCTCGGAAAAACACTCCATGGAATTTCTCATTCCCCGTACCCGCGATCTTCTCACTGGGATCCCGGGGATAAAAAGGTATACACATAATAATGATATTTTTAGAAAGACTTTTTTTTGTCAAAATTTATGTTTTCGTGTCTTTTATTGAAATATTGGTACAACTTTGGCGTTCTGTTTTTTGTAACTAAAATTTTTTATCCAGCAAGAACATTAAAAAGTGACCATTAAGGGCGCAAAAAATGTGGCCATTAAACGAAAGAAGGGAACGGAGGGAAGAAATCTCAATTGTAATTTACAAATTGTAATCGCAAAAAAAAAATTAATAATTGAGAAAAAGGAATGAAATTTTTAAAATATTAATAATTTAATATTAAAAATAATAATTATAAAATTGTAGCCGAAATTAAACTATTGCATGGGAAAAATTAATAGGTATTTTTAAATTTATAGTTTATGTTACTCACTTTACAAGAAACTTTTAATTTCATAACTAATTAATTTATCTCATTTTTATATATTGCATGGCAGTGTGGACGAGACTACCAGTTCCCCAAAATATTATATTAATTTTGAAAAAAAATATCCGGTGGTCCTTAAATCGACCTGGCCTTAAATTCCTTAAAATCATGATAAATAAATAAATAAGTAAAATCAAAATTTATAGAAAATATTTTGTCAGAATTTAAGTAATTTCTAAATGGATGGTTTATTCTGAAAAAGTTTTAAAAGTGACTATTTCAATTAATAATAAAAGTGACTGTTTCAATTAAATAATTTTTTATATTTATATAATTTTAGATGATAATAATTTAGAAGTAGATGATTAATTTTCTTGCTGTTAATTTTATTGTTGTATATATATTCGTTAATTATATTAATTATAATAATATTATAATTCCTTCTGAAATTTATGATATACCGCTTTTATTAATAATTATATCATTCGCATTTATCAACTTCATCTAAAGAGCATTACAAATAATGTTTATGATTATTCCAACTGAATAATCAACTTTTTTGGCATAAATTTTATAATTTTTTCTGAACATTTCTCTGAACATAGATATTTTTGTTTTAATAAAAAATAAAAAATGAAACGTCTCATTATCAGATAAAAATCAAATTTTAAATGATCGTTGTCAACACCATAGTATGGGGGATCATAGTATATCAATTAAAAACATTGAAGTAAGGTTTTACCAAACATAGCTTTTGTATTTTTAATACATAATTTTTTTTCGATAATTAAAATTTATTTGCTTTATTTTTGCAAATACAAATAAATCTTAGTGGTAATTAATAAACAAACTACTAATTTTATAAAAACCAATATTAAATTAATAAAAAAAAGGTTTTAGATTTAAAAATGTATTTTAAAACTTTGATTATCCAAGAATTTATCATATGCAAAGACCGGAAAATAGGTGAGTGAAAAAATAACAAATTTTATCAAATTTTAAATATGTACTAATTTTATGATTCAAATAATATAAAATAATCGTATATATTATTTTTATTTATATAATTCTTGTTTTAAACAAGATCTTAAATTAATATTCAATTGTTATTGTGTAAAAATTAATAAAAACCATTATTCATTTTATTATTAAATTATTAAATTTTTTAAATGGATGATGCGTAAAATAAAAGAGATGATTAAATATAAAGAAATATGATGAAATAATAAATTTCTAATAAATAAGCATTAAATAAATAATAGCGAGTTTATTTTTATAAGAATTTTATAAATCATTATTCTTCATAATTAAATTTTGTTTTTTTAATTAAAAAAATATTTTTGAATAAAAATAAATGGTTTAAAAATTTATATCGTATCCTATATAAAAAAAATTCATAATGAATTCATATTAATTAAATATGTAAAATATAAATTAAATTTATTAATAAACATTATAATAAGAAAGAAGAATTAAAGAATTAAAAGAAAAATGTAAAAATTAGAAAATCATAATTTTAATTACCTTTTATATTATTCAAATAGTCTCGAATATTTAATATTATTTCAGAGAAAATTTATAAATATAACTTAATTAATAGATTAATTTTTAGAATTTATATTTAAATGAAAGTTTAAATAAGAAAAAAGATAAATTTAAATATGTAAAAAATAAATAATTAAAAAATCATCGTTGAATAGTCGAAGGCAAATATCGACGATAAATAGACAGATTAAAATTAAATACATCATTGATGGTGATATATTGATTTAAATTGAGAAATATTAAGTTAATAAATAAAATAAAAAATTAAATTAAAATAATGTAAAAATATCTATTTAGAAATCCTTTTTCCTAAACCAATAATTTTTTTTTGCTAATTTATGCTAATTTTTGCTAAGATATTTCTTTAAATAAATATATTGATACTAAGGTGTGAATAATCGATAAACGAGCTGATTCATTATCTAATGATATCAAGAACCGAAAACAAAAGAAAAATATACGTACTAAATACAAACTTTTCAACCGATATGATAATAATTCTTAAATAAAATTTTTAAATTTTTAATCTACATCGAACAAATAACAGTCTAGAAGGATGGCATAACACATCAATTTATAAATTAATATACTACTATAATAATTTAATATATAATAAAATATAAATATTGATAGTTCTGATAATATTTATATTTTATTAATATATAATAAAATATAAATATTGATAGTTCTGATAAGCTTCTGTGTGCGACGTGCAAGTATATCCAACCGTCTTTTGCCTGGTCCGTTTAGATAAGTGAAATAAGACCAAAATAATAAATTTTAAATAAATATAATTTAAAAAATTGGAATACTTTTCTTAATTATATATAATTAATTAAAAATTGAATGCAAAATAATTAATTTAAAATGATTTTTTTTAATTTTGAAAAAATGCTACACGAATACGTAACCTTCTTCGGATATGTGATCGTATTATTTATAATTTCATTCTTGAATAAAAATTTAATATTTATATTTTAACTATAATTTATTGATAAAATGAAAAAAAGAGCATAGATGATTTATAAAAATTTATTTAAAAATTAGTTTAAAAATTTTAGCATTTAAAAAATAGAAATTATAAATTAATAATATGGTGGTTAAGAGCGCATATATAATTCCATATCTAAATATATTATTAAAAGCAAAAAATAAGTATAAAAATCTAATTAGGTATATTTTATACTAATATAAAAATATAATTACTATAGTTTTAACAAATAATATGCATGTAGAAAATTTTTTTGCATATTAAAGAGGATTAATATGAGACATATTATTAGCTGATAAGAAACTAAGATAAAGTTAATATATACTTCATTATTATTTAAAATAATTATGAAAAATATAGTTAATTAAAATAAAATAAGAATTTAGAAGAATATTTAAAGAAGTAGATCACTATTTCAATTAACAAAGAAAAATTAGCAATCAATAAAAATTTTCAAAAATTTTATTGCTAAGTCGAATCTAGAAGGATGATCGCATAAAAAAATATTTACTATATAAATATATATCTATACCCATAAAATATTATATTCTAAAAAATAAAAAAATTATATCATCAATCAATAAAGAAAAATTTTGTTTTTATTCCTTTATTAAAAAAATAATTCAAAAAATATTGTTTATTCTTGTTCTTATTTAAAATTAGTTAAGTATTTAATGGAAAATAAAACAATAATACATCAATTAATTATAAATATTCAAATTATTTTTTATATGAATTAAAAATAAAAATATTTAATTATAGAGAAAATTTTTTGCAAACAATATCTAAACTAAAAAATAATAATTTTAAATTTAATTTTTTGTTTAATTTAAAATTCAAATAAAAGTTATTTGATATTAATTAATATATGGTAAAAGAAGTTAATCATTTTTATAAAAAAATTTCTTCATGAATTTTTAAAATATTAATATTTATTCGAATTATGATATAATTAAAAAAGTTAAAAATTAAATAAATTAAATGATAATCATAAGTGCATAATTATTTATTTTATTAAAAAATTATATAACCTACTTTCTGATCTAATAAAAAAGATTGGATTAATTATCCAAATGTAACACACAAAGTTCTCTCTACATTTTAAATAAATTAATAGCAATATAATATATGATTTTTTAGACAAATCATACGAAATTTATAAATTTTTTTGTTCACATAAAGATAATAAATGAAAAAAAAATAAATATAATTGAAAAATTGTAAAATAAATATATAAATTGGAAAAATAAAGCATCTTTAAAATGTAGCTTAATTTATTATTAATCTTTCCAAATAATTTTTCTTAATTTTTAAAAAATAAAAAGTGTTACTATATATTTTTTTAATTTCAAAGTATTAAGAGAATTTTTTTAAAATAAACTGTACAACTTCGATTGAACAAATAAGGGAATATTTATAATCAGATAAAATTAAAGATGAGTAAAATCATAATGCCATAAAAGAAAAGATTGCTTATTTTATTATATTTTAAAATATATTGATAATTTTTTTGCTGGTAAAAAAATTTAATGTGTTTTAGACAAATCATACGAAATTTATAAATTAAATATAATTGAAAAACTGTAGACAGAATTTTATAAAGTGAGCAGATTATGATTATAAATAGAATAATTAGAAAATAAAGATTTTTCGAGAAAATTTAGGTTTTTTATATTAGATATCTCAATATGTTCATGTAATATTTACGTAATTATATTATTCAAAAATAACGAGAAAAGTTGAAAAAAAAATTAAAAATACCTTCATCTGGCCGTATACTTACAGATAAAGAACTCATTTATCAAATAAAAAATTTAAAATAAATATAAAATGAAAAATAACAAATATTTCAGAAATGAATGCAAACATTAAAAAAATAAAAAATACTTACATCAATACGATTCCAATATTAATAATAACAAAATAAAATTTATATTGGGTTAAATTAATTAATTTCTTAAACATATATCGACAAAGGGTTATACCAGCCAATCATTATTGACAAAACAGTCCTGTCATAAATTTTTAAACAAAATCAATCCCAATTTGAAAATAAAATTGATCTTTCAAGATTTTTCAAAAATGGATTCAGTCCATTTAAATTTGGATTTCAAAGTTCAACTCTTCTTATAACAAATGATTTGCAAAAATTTAAATATATAAAAATTCATTTTTAATAAATTGCTCTAATGATAATAATAAAAAACAAATTTGGAATATTATGTGTCCTATCATTATTTTCTATGTTGTTTTATTAAGATAAAATTATAAATTAACGAAATTAATAAACTGATGTAATGCAAGGAAGATTTTAAAAGCAGTAATTTTTTAATATATTATAGTAAAATATTTAAAAAATGCACCATTTAAAAAATATGCTTTTTGCCAGCGATAATCCATCGGAATACGCACCAAGGCTTGGAAATATAATTAAAAAATACCTAAAAATTAATATAGGCAAATAGGCAAAATAAAAAACAAAAAATGCAATATAAAAATCATTCTGACGGTTACAAGCAGTGAAAAATGCTGTTTTGTGATGTTTTACATTGTGATATCAGAAAAATAATAGAAAAATAAAATCATAATTATTAAGAAAAACAATAACCATTTTACCATTCTTGCTTATTAAAAATAATAAAAAAATAAAAATGAATTTTTGAAGAAATAATTTAATTTTTTACTATTCATCTTTTTATCAATATTTGGTTAAAATTTTTATTTAATATTTTTATACTTTTTTCGCAATTTTAGCCTTTCTTTGAAGTGGTTCTTTATATTAAATCCATTAATGAATTTTTCTGTGATGGATTCGCTTTTATCGATTTTTTGAGGGGCCGATGTTCCATTCGTGAGAAATAAAATTTGTTATCATTTTTACTCATCAGCATCCCTATGATTCAATAATATGAATGGTCTACGATTTTCACTTCAAATATTCCTTAAACAAAGAAAATAAATAAATTATAGCAATAAATGTTTTCAGTAAAAATAAAAATCTTAATTTTCATTTACTAATTTAATAATTTTTAAATAATAAGACTATAAAAATATATAAAAATATTTTCTAAATATTCAAAAAAATATTCAAAAAAATCTTCTTTTTAAAAAGTTAAATATATCGTTAAAAAATAAAATACCAATCTTAAAAAATAAAATTAATATTTTGAAAAGTAACCATATTAATGAAGGGAAATTTAATAAATTGGCAAAATAAAGTAATATAATTAAAACTATAAAAAATAATTAAAAACTTTATAAATAAAGTTGGATCTAAAAGGTAATTAAAATAAAACTTCAATCTAATCTCATTAAAAATTTTAATTATCTACAGAATGAATTATTCTATGATCGAAGCATCAAAAGTAATAAAAATAAAATTTTTTGGATAATCCATGCTAAAATTATAATTAAAAAAAGAAAATTTTCTATAATAATATTTGTCATTAATCCGAATAAAGTTTGGAGAGAAATAATTAAAAAAATAAATTTGAAAATGAATTTTTTTGGTAAATTTCTCATATTGAATATCAAAAAGGATAAGTATTTGAATATCCTAGATAAAATTCATAAAACTCTGAATTTTACCTGATACTATATTCGAAACCATCAGGAAGAAAAATGAAATTCATTAAAACTAATTTCAAAAAATAATAATAAATCAGTGAAAAATAATTGATTATAAAAATAACTATTTATATACATCATAATGGAAAACAGACAATAGAATATATAAGTTCAACCAAACTTACTTAAAATTAAAAAGAGCTAATCCTTTCTTTTCTAATAAAATATAATTATCCTTTACATGCTATTTCACTCAAATTGATTTGAATTCAATGGATCAAAAAAATTAGAAAAATAAATTTTCATATTAAAAATTATAAAAATATTTGGAAAATTATGAATGTCAAAAATTTTAATAAATTCAAAATTATGGAACAATATTTTAATTTTTATTTCTAAAAAAGAAAAGAATATAAAATAATTTAAAATCGTCATCGACGGGTCACTCTCGAAAGAGAGAGGTTGAGGTGAGGGTTGGCCAAGAAATTTTTTTATGTTTTTACCTTCTAGAATCAATCTTTAAGTATATTTCAACATTAAATGAAGAAAAATATAATATTAATGATTTATTATTGCTAATAGAAATTATTATTTTTTTAAACAATAATTCTAATACTGTTTGATTGAAAAAATATTTTAAGTAATTGATAATATTAATGTATTTCAAGCATAATTTATACTTAATGGAATAAAAGTTATTTGATAAATTTAATATTTACTTATTTATAAATTTAACTTTTTATTTAATTTTTATATAAAAATTTATTGTATGATTTTTTATTCATTTAGAACAAATTTAATAAAAATTTAAAAGATTTTTTGCAAAATTATGATCAATTAATATCGAAACAATAACTCTGAAAAAAATCTGATAAAAAGTTAAGCTAGTAAAGCTAAAACTTATCAAAAAATTATTTATTACAATTAAATTTTTTTAAACATATCAATTTTTATTGCTTTATTTTATTCAAATAAACATTGAAAAAATAATTATTTTTTCTTATAAAAGATAAATAATTTATATAAAATTATTCGAGAAGAAGAACATAAACGATATAAAAGGAGCCAAAAAGGAAAACTAAATAATTAAAATAAATTATTAGATATTAAATGTTAAATTACATAGATTGACTTAATAAATTCAGATGTTATCTTATTAAAAATTGTAATTAGGTGCTAAATAAATTCAATGACCATAATATATATTGTAAAGCTTCTGTTTCAAAGGCAAGAAGTTGGAGCAGTATAACCCCCCATTTCTCTACACATCGGAAAATTGGAGGCGAGAAGTAGGAACATACAAGAGTATGTTTTATGAAAATTTATTTGGAGATGGCGGTGTCCCCACCCCCTCTTTTTTATACTTTTTTCTGCGTTATATAGTTTAACAGATTGGAAACATATTGGGGATGGGTTTTACAAATTATTTAAAATGTTATATATGTCGAGAATCAAAAAATATGACATGTTCATTGAAAATAAGAGATTTTAAAAAAGCTATCTCCATTTTAACTCATTATTATATTATTAAATTTTAAATTTATTTTAGCTGTGTATAAAAATAAAAATATATAATTAAATATATTCTAAGTAAAAAATTGTTCGAGTTTATGGATCCGGTAGATTATTTTGCAATATTTTGGAGCGCTAAATTTAAATATAAAAATAACATAAAAAATTTTATAAAAATAAAGAACAAATCTTTTTTAAAGTCTCAATTCACATATTAAAAATTTTAGATAAATTATTATTTTTGAGATTGGAATAAAGGCCATTAATAAAAATTATATCTTTTTAATTTTTAAATGTACTATAACTACTTTTTATAAACCTGAAAAATCTCATAAAATGGAATAACAGAGCCTGTAAGTAAATGGTATGGATAAAAAAAATGGTTGTAGAGACTAAATTATTATTAAGTATGATTAATTGTTAAACGAAGCCATTTTAAACGAATCTATTTTTACCATTTATCAATAAAGGTTAGGAAATGTGTTAAATAATTTACATTAAAATAAAATTATTCTCTATAAAATTCATTTAAAATCATTGTTCATTGGAATAATTTTTTGTTCAAAAAATTTAAAAGAATTAAAGGATATAACAATTTAAATTAAAATATAAATATAACAGAATAAAAAATTAAAAATCTATGATATTAAAAAAATAATTTTTTTGTTAGAAATATAATTTTTGGCAACAAATGAGTAAATATACAATAATTATTAGCTATAAATAAAATCTTGAAAAATATGCTAATAAAATTAAATATATTTAAATTATAAAGCAAACTCTATACTCATTTAGGAACAATACTGATAAAATTTAAATTTTTAATTCAGTAATTAAATAAATGATCCCAAAACTAACTAAAATGATTTATCTATCAAAGCATACAAAATCAAAAAATACTCTTCGATTTAACTATTAATTCTATGTAATTTTAAATATTACTAAAAGGAGTAATATTTAAACGCAAATAAGGTAAAAATTAAAAAAAAATTAAGTTTTCTAAAAGATTTTTTTGCGATGAATAATTAAATTTATATTCTGACTGTACTTGTGAAAACAACTGTAATGGTTGTGGCATTTGTTAAAAATGAAATAATTTACATAACATTATTATTTCATAGAAATGTTAAAAAAAAATTTGAAAAAAAAAGTTTTTTGATAAAATACAGATGCTCATTTTTAAGAATGAGCATAGTATAATGTTTAGAAAATATTTTTAAGATTAAATTTGGCAATCAACTTATCATTTGAAAAAATTGCTAAAAATAAATTGAAGGGTTAGATTAAAAAAAAAAGAAAAATAATTTTACCATAAATATTTGAAAATTTAACTTGAAGAAATAATTGCATATTTAATTTCACAATTATAGTTACTTAAGGTAGATTTGAATTAAGGTAGAAGAACATAATTAATTTCAATCTCTTTATTTAAATAATCATTTTGAAAAAAAAATTGAAATAATAATTTTTATTTAAATAGACTCGGCGAATTTATTGATTATAAGATATAATATTTGCATCTAAACTTTCCGCGAACAGTCATCACATCTTTTTTTGTTTCTGCTTCTCTAGATACTCCTTAGAGATTTAGACATCATATAAAATTTTATATTTTAATATTTTAATCTCAGAACTTTGGATTAATTAATCAATATAATGTGATTCTTATTAACACTCTTAATAATCCAGAATAAAATTCTCTTTAATTTAACTGAAGTAATAAGAATGTAAAAAAACTTAATTAATTAATTTTTAAAGGAAGATTGAAATCAGAACTGAATTGTTAAATTCTGAAAAGCTTATATTATTAAAGTAAAAATAAGTTAAAATTAATAAATTCAAATATCGATTTAATTAACTATTGCCTATATTTTTTACAATATTTTTAAGTCATAATTTGGGAAAAATTGATTAATAACATTAATTCATATAAATTGATTTAACATTAATTTTAAACAAGTATCCAAGAATCCTATCTTCGAAATTTAAAAATTAAAATTTTATTGATAAAATCAGATATATTTATTTGGCTGTTGTTATATTTTATATGCTTTTTATTTGGTTGTTCTTTTGTGATCAAGTCTGATTTCAGCCTATACTGATTTTTAGCAAATTTTATTATTAATTTGTGTTTTTTTATTTTTATAATATTACTAAAAATATATAATGCTAATTTGATAATTAAAATAAATTGTTAATAATTAATTAACAATTAATATCGAATTTACTTATCATTTATCATTTTGAATTATATTTAGAAAATTATTTGTCAAATATTAAGTTATTCGTCCGCTGGTTATGACCAATTTTTGTATTTTCTGTTTTTAATTATAAAATTATGGCAATTAATGTTTAATTTTTTTATTTTTTCAGAAATATAAGATTGATTATTAAGTTAAATTAATTAATTAAAATTTAAACTTAAACTAAATTTGATTAAAAAAATATTTGAAATAAAGGACAACCATCACGGTTGTGCCTGCTGGAGAAATTTAGCTTCTGTTATTGTTGCTGGATTGTCGTCATTGCTGCTATCCATTCTTCTCTCCTCTGTGAAGTTGTGGATTGCAGTTTTGACGGTTGCGGCTGCGGCATATGTTTATTTATGGCTGTTGCTTTTTGCCCAGGCTTTTTTGCAGATATAATAGCCACTTTTTCGTTAAAATAAATATTTAACCAAACAATTTTTATTTTTAAAATAAATATTAACCTAAACTTTCTATTGAAATTTTAAATTAAATTTTGAAAACATAATGGATTTTTATTGAATGTGTGTAAATTGTACATTTTTAAATTTTTATATTTAATCAATTTTTAAATTTTTCCAGTTCCATACCATTAAAAAAACAATTATTTATAAATTTTTAGTTAAAGTGAAAAATGAAGAATTATTAAAATAATTAAAGAATTAAAAATTTTATATAAAAGGAATGGAATTAATATGTTATACAGAAAATTTACAGCTTAAATAGGCAAAAAAATAGAAGCTCAAGGTATGGGTATTTCAAATTTTTTTTGTATATTTTTGATGTTTTAAATAATAATGCATAAAATTGAGTTGAGCAGAAATGGTAAATTAAATGGTGTTTGGAAATAATAAGCCCACATTAGTACGAAAAAACATAATGTTATAACAAAGTAATTTATTTAAAAAATTGTAATTTACAATTCATATGTTGTATATTTTTGTTTAAAAATTAATAAAAAACAATTAAAAAAACGAAAAAAGATTTATAATATTATTATTATTATTGTTGAGAATTATATTCAAATAAATAAAAATTTTAAATCAAAAAAAACATTGCAGATTAATTATCATATAATTATATGGATTATTTGTTTTAATATTTTAATTCTAGTAAAGGGAAATTATTAGGTTACCCAATAAACCAACTCCGTAGTTAGAGAACCTACATTTAGTGATAAGTATTTATTAGGTGTAATGTCATAGCATTAACAAAAAAAAATTCATTTTTATTTTTTAAATATTGAGAAATTTCTTTTATAATATTATTTATGTATATTTAAAATTAATCATTTACGATTAGTAATCCTCAATATTATTTAATTCTCTTTTGTAAATAAGCGCATTATTAATTAATCTATAAATGCCTGAATTGGTGATTTATATATATTGTTAATGAATAAATTATAAAATTATAAAGATATATATTACAAAGTATAAAGGTATTTTGTTTCTAAAAAATAAATGAATTTAATATTGATGCCTTAATAATTTCTTTTTATATCTTTTATTTATAGTTAATTAAAAAATAAAATTCATTGTCTTTGTGAACCTTTTTCTCAATGCCATATTTTTATTTTTGCCATATTTTTTATTTTTATATTATTAATTCCATTTTTATTGATCTTTCATTCTGAATATTAATTAAAAATTAGAGCAGCATATTAAATATATGTTAAAAATTAATAATTCAATCTAAAGAATTTTCTTTTTAATAATTTATTTTTCCCATTATTTTATTTATAAACCCATTATTTTATATTATAAATAAAAAAAATTTATTATTATTTTATTTATTTTTATTCCCATTATTTATTTTTATTTACAAAAGTATGTCTTTAATTTTTTTTTGGTATTTTGTTAAGCTTAAGATTAAAATAATTGTTAAAATTAATTTCAATTAAAAAATTATAGCCAACTTCCATGGTTTGACAAATACAAATCAATTTTTATTTAAATTAGTTTTATAGAGATATGATTTTATCTTATATAAAATAATTATTAAAATTTATAAAGAAAATATTTTTTAAAATATGCTTTTTATCGATAATCTAATGGATTAATTTATTGTTTACTTTGTGCACTTTGGAATAAAAGTATAGCGGTTAAATATTAATTAATTTATAATTTGAATTTTAGTTATATTAATAAATAAATTTATTTAGGTTCATTATTTATTTAAAGGTTATCAAAACGATTTCCCTTATCGAAATTAAACATTTTATTGTGTTTATGTCATAATTAATGTGATTATTAAAAAACAATTATTTGGATTATCACTATTTCCATATTTTTCATTTATGAATCTATTGAAGATAGTGCATAATAAGTTGCTTTAAAAAGAAAGGAAATAGAAAAACAATATTTTTTAAATTTTAATTTTTATTTGTTGCAAAAATGGCATTTTTCTAGATTAGAATAATTATTTATTTAGGTTTAAATTATTTAAAGAATACTTACAAACCATTAAAAAGGTTGATTAAAAGATATTTGTGGTTTTATATTATTTATAAGATAAATAATCTTTTTTCTAATTTTTCACCAATTACTTTCTTCTTTAATTAAATTTTATTTATTTTATTTTTTCTTCAATATTTTAGTTAATTTTTAATTTTTTTGCCGCCTTAATTTCTTTTACAAAATGAGTTATCTCATGCATAAATTAATAAAGTACATTAATTAAATTTATAAATTTAAGTGTTGAAGGCGATCAAAAATGATTTTATGGTGAATATTATTAAAGTCAATTTTATGGTGATTTTGAATAAAAGATAAATTAGATATATGTTTCTGCACCAGAACTACTTATTTTTCATGAAATGATCAATTTAATATGAATTGAATTTTTTTTTGCTTTTGTGTTTAAGCTCAAATTTTTATTCTAATATTTATTTATTTTATTTTTTTTGTTAAAAATTATAGATTTTTTAGTTTAGAAAATTATCTTTTAACTCTACTCTACTAATTATTTTAACTTTAAATTTAATTAATTAAATTTTAAATTGAATTTCTCAATAATCCTAAAATTTTTATTATAAATTATAATAAATAATTTTTTAATTAAACAACATATATTAACTTGAAAATTTTTATTTTGAAATATGATATTAACATGAATAATATAAAATTGAAATAATAAATTATTATTAGCTTGATTTAGTTAATAACTAAGGAGGTCACCAGTGCTAAATTATAAGAAAGAATTGTTAAAAACGCCCCGATGAATTTGAAAGATAAAAAATCTTTCACTCTGGGTCTTGTACTCTTAAGCTATATAAGAGAAACTAGCTTCATTTAATTTTTAACTTAAGAATTTTTTCTAATAACTTCAACAAAAAATTTATTGTTTTTTATTCTTTTAAATTTAATAGATTTAAAAAAAATTTAATAACTTTTTACGGCAATTTTTTGCAGTAGATAATTTAAATAATTGTTCAAAGTTCAAGTTTAATTTTTTTTAATATTACATATTTAATAAAATTTAAATTAAATATAAAAATTATTTAATATAAAAAATAGAATTTTTTTAATTCGTGATTCTTAACTTTTCTCATTATTAATTTATGAATTATTAAATAATATAATAAAATGTTATATATTATAATATTATTTTCATTTGTTATTCCTCATCTGAAGAGAAAATTATCACTTCCTCATTCTCCTCTTGCGAATTATCCACATTATTTTCCAGTTCTTTTGTTTAATTCAATTTTTTCATTTTTCAAAGTTGATTTTTTTAATATGAAAAAATTATCAATAAATTTTAGATTTCTTTCCGACGTTTTTTATTGGTCTTAAACTTCTATCCTATTTAATGAATTTTTTATTACCAGAGGTGCTTCTAAGCATAATGTATTTATAATGTATAGATGAATTGAATTCATTCTATTAGTATTTATCTTTAAAAAATTAAATTTATTTAATATATTTAATTCACAAATGCACATTAATAGATAATTAGCTAGTTTTTAATTTTGATCTCAACTTTCCCTAATTTTTTATATAAAATTTGATAAAATGGTACAAAAATTTTATGTTAAAAATATAAAATTATTTATTCATTTCTCTAACCATTTCTTTTTCCATCATACTTCATTCATTGTCTATCTTATTTATTTTCTTTTTTCCATCCTTAATAAATCTACTAATTATCTTGCCGAAATATTAGTTTTGGTTTATAGATATTTTATAAAATTCATTCTATTTTTTTTTTAAATTTTATAATAATTTTATTTTCTTTTGTTAAAATAATTCTATTAATTTTGTATAATGATTAATTCTAGTTTAATTAATATTTTTTAATTCTGTTTCCACTCTTATTAGCTGATATATGCACCATATTAAAATTTATCTATAAAGCATTACAGCTTAAGATTGTGTTGCTTGAAAATAATTAATATTGATTACCAAAATATTCTCTTTGTTAATTGGAATTTACTACATGTCCTCAATTTTCCTGCAGATAGTTTAAGAATACCCTATTCCCTATGGTTATAGTGGATTCCTAATCGATATGGCGTGCTGTAACCTTTCTAATTTTGTAATAAATCTTTAAAACTATGAGTTTTAATATTCAAAATGATATCATTCTTTATTAATTATTAGTTTAATAAAAAAATTAATTTTTGATGTATCCTCTAAAAGTTAATAAATTATTAATTACTTTGAATTAGGGTGGCGACGGGGTCCCCGCTCCCAGCGGGGTCCCCGCAGGGACCCCGTCCCCGTCCCCGCGAGGTTCGCCAGTCCCCGTCCCCGCGGCCTTGTCCCCGCGGGGACACGGGGACAAAATGCACCCCTAAGAATGGGAAAATCGGCCAAAATTGATTATTAATTTTGGGAGAAATGGGAAAAAATGACGGAAAATAAAATTTTCTAAACCAATTTTTCTTAAGAAATGTTCGAAAATATTGAAAATTTTTCTCCGGCGGCCCCTATCGGGGCCGCCGACAGAACTATAGCGTAATTGAGAACTCGAAATCGGCAACCCAAAGTGGGGACAAACCGGCCTGCGCCAAACTGACCCCTACCCTCCCATCTGAAATAAAAATTTTTTCATTTTTACAAAACATAGTCCTCAGATTTTCGGAAAAAATCCAAAATTATTATAAGCCACCGATAGTTGAAATTTTTTCGAAAAATTTTTAAATTTTTTAATTTTTGAAAAATTTTTTAGGCCCAAGATTTCTCGAAAATTTTTCACAGTGCCCTGATTTATCGAATAATTTTAAAATGGCTTAATAATAAAAAACAATAAAATTAATTTCAAATGAATTTTTAATGACGGAAAAATTTTTTTCGAAATTTTTTTTCAATAATTAAAAAACTTAGAAAAATTTCTTGTCCTCGCGGGGACCCCGCGGGGACCCCGCGAAAATCTGTCCCCGTCCCCGTCCCCGTGAGGGTCGCCAGTCCCCGCGGTGACCCGTCCCCGCGGGGATTTCCGCCACCCTACTTTGAATTTTTTAATTTTTTGATAATATTTCATTATATAATTAATTTTTCTTCAATAAATTTTATTTTTATATCTTTGTTTTGGTTTTTATGTTAATATATGTTGCAAACTTAATTTTTGCTTTGTTATGTTAAAAAGAAAATATAAGATCTTTTATTAAAGAAATGGCGATCAATATGGTTAAGGTTAAACTCGAAAACTTTCCTCGGATAATAATTCGATTTCTTTTGATTAAGTAGAATTCATAATTTTATTTTTGATAAGATAATGATCCAAAGATTCTGAGCCTCTATGTATGTTATTTTTTTAAATATTTCAATCTTTGACATTAGTATTTTTGAATAAATATATAACATAAAAATAAATTTGAATTTTATTTCATCGTTATTTGAAGTTTTAATATTATTTTTAAATATTTATTATTTTAGATTTTACAAAATATAGAGTAAAATTTATTTGAATTTTTCTATTCTTTTAATTTTTTTATTCACATAATCATAATAAAGAAATAAATATAATTTATTTTTTTAATATAAATGGTTAATTTTCAATTTAGGTACTTATTTCTTTTCATGATTATTTCCCAATTATAAATATCTAAATCTTCATATCAACAATTTAAATTTAATTTATTTGATTGTTTTATAATATATTTTCAATTTTATTTCTAATGATTATTATTTTTTAGTATTTTATTATTTTTAAATCTAAAACGCTTTATTATTTAATTAGATTTCTTATTTAATAGTCCACTTAAATTTTAATATTTAATAAAATTATTTTCCTTTTTGTAATGATATTTAAGAACCTTATTTTATTCAAAATTTCTTAAAATGTTGATTTTTTAAATTTATTTCGATTTTTTTTTAAATATTTATTCTTAAAATATCATAAATAAAATCACTTTCCTTTTTCTTTTGATATTTAACCATTTTTGCAAATTTGATTTTAGGCATTAATCCCAATATGGTTCGACCATATTGCGTAGTCTACACTTTTCGGACTAAATGCCGACTTGATGCGATCAGCAGGACATGACTGCATCTATTAACGTCATCTATTACCGAGGGAATAACTGCCGATATATGCCGTTATGGGCCTTTTTGAAAAAAATTTAAATTATTATATAATTATAAATTTTTTAAATATTTTAGCAAATATTTATTTATTTACAATTTTATTTTTTTTACATTCCATTCCATTAGACACGTTGTTTATTCATTTTTTATATAATTTTTATTTATTTTAATGACGATAAAAATAATCTGATTCTATTCATTATTGATAAATGCATGTTTTTGTTAGATATTAGAGTATATCAAAAATTGCAGAAAAAATTTCTTCCTTCTTTAATCGGCGAAAAAATAAAAATTTATATTATAAATAAAACTTTATAAGATGTTTAAATAACAATTTAGAAAAAGACTACAAAAAACCACACGATTTAAGACCATTCACCGGTGTCATTACTTCAATTCGCATTTAAAATATGCAGACATCGTATTTTTAACCTTATATTTATAACTAATTTAGATTAAATAAAGAGAAAACAAATAAATGTTATTATATTAATCTTTATTTATAAAATTTATATTTTATTAATTCATTCATCCAATAGATTTTAGATCTTCTGTTGATTAATCGGGTTTTACTCCAATAATTTAAAATTGTTGATATATACTTATATTCTTTTATATATACCTAAAACAATTAGTAGAATTTACGATTTATTTTATAATAACTTATATAAAAATGAATTTAATCTTCTAACTGATAGGATTCTGAAGTTTTTAATTAAATTGTTGTAAATATATTTTACTCTAATTTTTATGCTAGTTTATAAATAATCGCTTTAATTCTTATTGATTGTTATTCATGAATTTTTGTTTTTTACTATTAAAATCTATTCAATATATATTTTTTTAATTTTATCTTAATAAATAAATTTAAAAATAAAATCAAATATCGATTACCCTACCCTATCAAAATATCGATTACCCTATATTCATCATTCTTTAAAAAATAAAATATTTATTTTTGCATGAAATTTATTTTATTATTAAAAATTTATTTATGTGTTAATTATGCGACCCATAGTTATTTGCGTAGTGCCGAAGATAGGTAATATATAGACTTTTTTGAAGTGTTAGTGTATTTTTCTTAAGGAAATTGCTCATTTTTCATGGTATTTTGAAAAAAAACTTTGTAACGGATGGCATCAAGCGGAGAGGGACTGCCGGAGAAAATTTTGAAAAATCAGATCATTCTTAAATTTGATCATTTTTTCTCTTTCGCCTCCTACGTACACCCTCTCACTCGCCTTTTATCCTGCATTATTGCTGGTATTTCCAAGATGAAAATTCTCGTCCTGATTATGTCCCATTGTCGCTGCTCCTTTTTCTCCTCGTCCACAAGATGATGCAACTAGTTGCAAATAGCATTGGCACTCGGAGGGTTTCGGATGTCTGACTTAAAAATTTCAAATAACAAATAAAAATTAAAAGATTTACACAATATGTGGAAGGTGTGTGTGCCGGCTTATGCGCCCCATAATTTAAAACTTTTAGGAAATAATTGCCCTTTTCTTATCTATTTTCGCCCATTTTCAATCATATCTGATCACTTTTGGTTGAGGTGACTACGAAGAATGGTGGGCTGATCGGGCCAATTTCCTCATGGTGATAAAGTGCCCTCAGGGGCAACTTGGTATGTCCTTCTTATGGTGGCCATTTGCACCAAGTCTGATGAGGAGGAAAGTATCGTGAGTTTATCGTCATAGTTTATCTTTTGGTATTCATGCGAAAAAAACAAGGCATGAGCCAAAAAAACAAAATTCAGAAATGAAACTCCAATTTATTCTCTATTTTCAACCATATATGATAGAAATAAAAAATACGAAGCGACCTAGTTCGAAAATGGCCAAACCAGTTTTTCTGGTTTAAAATCCGATTCTTGATAGGAAACCGAGCATTATACCCCTATCATTTACTTTTTTGAATAATATTAACTATCAAATTTTTCATTTACGATTTTTGAACTTTTCTAGAATTTTTTATTTTATTTTTTTATAGAGAAACGACTATTATTACAAACAGCAGATCACCAACAGAGATCAATGATGATCTCACTTATTGTTTTTTTATATTCAAACATATTAGTATAATTTTCAGTTCCTTGTCCACCAAGATAATCAATTTTATTATATAAAAATTAAATAAAAGTGGCTTTTATATAAATCGTTTTGAACTAAAATCGGTTTCACTAATCTGGCAAAGTATCTGGCAAATTTCGTTAGTGTATTGTTCCTTTATATACATATAAAATTATAATCATGTAATTATAAATTATCACTATTAGTAATCATTATTTGAAAATTAGAGTTCATCTGAATTATAGTATAATTTATAGGTTATTATTTGGTATTATATTTTTCAATTACAATTTATATGGACTTATATTTTTTGATTTTTATAAAATTATTCCTTATTCACTTAAATATCATTTGGTATAATCATTATTCATCTTCTATTCAGCATTTTTTCTATAGTTATGTTATTATTCTTATTATTATTGTTATTGTATATATAATTGTTATTGTAATTGCTATTTTGTTTTCTCAATAACGGAGCTATCTTTGTTATTGTTGATCCATTTTCTTCATTTAACCCCGATTTTCATCATTCTACTTTATAGCAACGCAGGTGTCCCCGGACTTGGAAGTAGAATCATTTTCTCTCACATCAGTTTTTCAACGTAATTAAATGTGCGAATGAATATGTAAAGTGGATTCTTTTAATTTTTGCAATTTTTATTCGGTCTTTCTAATTTAATTTTTTTCCCATTTTTTCAAAAAATTTCAATATAAAGGTTTCAGTCTAGTTTTTGATGCTGAATCTCATTTTAAAACTAACAAAAAATAAGAAAAATGTTAAATTTAATCCGCACCAAAAAATTATTATTTTATTCAAGGTGATTAAAATCTCTACTAATATGATTGGTAAGAGTCCCTCTCTACAAAACTCGATTACTTTCAATTACATTACAACCATATGTAGTCGAAGAATTTCTACACTAAATTTCCCAATTTAGAAATTATTGGGTTAGAATTTTTTTAAACTAATTGGAAAAGTATATTTAAACTAAAAAATATCTTTTATTCTTCCTAATAAATATCATTACCATAAGATAAAAAACTTGAAATTAGGCAAGCTTATTTGCAAACTTTTGTTGCCAGATTTATGTCTTCAATTTTAATTCTTTAATTTAAAAATTAAAATAATTTCATAATAATACATAAATGGCGTTTTGGTTTTGTGGCAACTGCGGAAAACAATGTGAGCTATTCTATCCATTTATCTAAATTCTTTTTATTCCATCTAAATAACAATTTATTAAAAAGTATATTAAAAATTAAAGTGGTTTTATGGGCATAATAAGAATTTTAATCATCATTTTTTATCCGAAATTAAATTAATATATTTTTGATTCAACTTTTGTCTCATAATTTCATAAAACCAATTAAATATTGATTTAAAATGCCTTTAATTGTTTTCTTTTTTGTCAATTTATATTTTTAGTTTATCTTGATCCAACGTCGTGGACCCTGATGGAAATGGCAGTGCCATTTGGTGCTGCCATTGGGGCTGGACCTGGACTAGTGGTTGCCGCTTCACTTATACGAGGTAACTATTACTTTTAATTAGGGTTGCGCGGGATCGGGATCCCGGCCGTTTTTCGAGATCTGGATTGGCCATTTCGGAAATCCGAAAGATCGAGATACATAGGGATTCTGATTCCGCTCAAGCCTACTTTTAATTAGAGGTATGGTTTCTAAATTGAATTCTACTTTTCCTCTCTGGTCGGCAAGATGCCATGTTTAAAAAAAGTGTTATATTTCTCCAAATATACAGAATTTTATGATCTATTTTTTGGTTTTTTCTAAGTTAGTAAAATAAATATGTTATAATAAATCAAACAAATTAAACTTAATCTTGCTCATTGGTATTGATAATTTTTATAACCAGTGTGTCCTTCTTGCGGCGGTAATTTGCATAAAATCGGATGAGATAGAACTAGCGACCAACACAACCACACAATCTGGATGAGTATGTACCATCGGCCCACACACATTGATCAATCCAGACCAGATCATTGACGATCTATACGTTGTTATTACAAAAATTTAACAGATTTGCATATTCATCGATAACATTTTCATTAAGGGCCAACTTTGTTTATGCATCAAAAAAAAGGATTAGGTTTTAAAATTTTTTAGAAAAATATAATCAAATAAAGTTGCTCCTTCATTTGTGTAAAATGACTTTACTATAATTGTTCAATTTTAATTTACTCTATAATCTTACACTCATATTCATTTAATTGATTGATCATTTTGATCAAGAAAAATTAAAAAATCGTCATTTTGACCCATTAATATTGTTTAATTATTATTTTTTCTACATAGAATTTAATCTTTTTAAAAGAAATTTTTTACCAACAAGCTGGTCGAACCCAATGTAAAAAGATAACGTAAAAAGTTAAATAAAGACCAAAATGATCGCTCGAACACAATATTTTCATTAATAGAGGAATTTTATGGCATCATCATCGCATTTCACTTATATTCATATATCATCCTGTTTGAATATAAAATTAAAAATTCGCCATTTTGGACTAATTAATCAGAACTTTTCCCAATGTTTTTGAATTTTTATTTCAATTTGACCACAATTTTTTCTCTGCTGAAGGAATTATAAACATTAAAGACATTCTATATAATTTGATGTTGTTCCGCATACCATCATAATTTAAAAATGGATAAATTTAATTTAGAAAATTAAGTTAAATAATAAAATATTTTTGCAAACTATACCTTCCCAAAATACCAAGATGATTTAGTTTCTCGGTTAGGTGATTCGATAAAATCCATGCCAAAAAGTGGGAAAAATAAAATAAAATAATTAGCTAAAAATGAGCTAATCGATGGCCCAATGGCATTTTATTAGTCATCTATTCCTAACATTTTTGTTTATTATATTAATTTATTTTTTGCAATTTAGTTGATTATGTAAGACTCTTTTGTTTTATTTTATTTGTTGAATTCTAGATTTTTCAAGGGTATTTGAAAGATCATAACTATCCAAATGGTGAATTTATGAAATTTTTAAAAGATTTTGATGGATCTGGCCTAATTTTACTCATCAATTATTAATTTTGGTTCAAAAAATATACAATGCACTTGTAGTAGTTGTGTGTTTACGTGTCCGATTTTTCAAAATTCAAAAACATTGGAAATCAAATATATCCACATTTTACAATTCAGCGATTCATCTGAGGTTTTTTTGGGGGGTGTTGAATCCGAATCAGAGATCAATTTTTTGTCATTTTATCAATAAAAATCTGATTTTACCAAGTATTTTATTTTTTTTATCAACCAAAAATCTTACTATTTTTATGGACGAAATGAGAAACTAATGTCAGATCCAGATTTAGCACCCACCAAAAAAGATATTCTAGAATTTTTGTACTTTTGACAAGTAAATTACACAGGTAGTACCCCTTCGAAAATTACAGGTTTTTATAACTTAATATCAAATATTACATAATAGAAACCAAGAGAAAAATATATACTTTTTGATTTTTTTACCATTTATTTCTTCATCTTGTTGATTTATTTTCATCCTGGTTTTGGTCATTTCTATTTTCTATTAACTCTAATACTAATAAGAGGCTGGAAACATTTTTCTTACATAAACAACACAGGTGTCCGCTTTAGATGAATGGACCATTTTCACCAAAGAAAAGTTTTGTTATTGCTGTCCATTTTCTTTCTTTCGTCATTTCAGCTTTCCCTTGTTTATAATTCTGTTCTATAAACTTCAACAATATGTAGCAAAAAATGGAAATAGCGAAATTAACTTGTTAATTCGCATCATGGAAGATAGGAAAATAAATTTTTATTTCATATCTTCTGATATATAGTAGATATAGTCTTTTCATTATTTTTATTCATTAGCATTGATGTGGAAAGTAATAAAATCAGAATTTCGCGAATTAAATGATATGGGAAAGTTACTAACCAGGTGCTTTCTTTTTTCGAAATCGCTATTTCGAATATGCTATTTTTTGAAATTTTTTAGAAAAATCATGCGTTTGTGTTTAAAATTTTTCTGACAATTACAAAAATATTAAAATTTCTGCATGTATTATTGCCATTAAAATTTTATTTACAAGACAGTGGCCAATAAGGCATTCAAATTCTTTATTTTTTAATAAAATGAAAATTTGAAGCTATTAATTTTTTATTTGCATTTTTGATTTTTTTAGGAAAAATAACAAATCGTGGACCCACAAAACATGGATCAATGTCAGATCACTGATCAGATCAGTGAAGATTTATCATTGTCATTTTATAAAAGATTTATATAATAATAAATTCCATGGCCACCAAGCACCAACCATTTTATCTATGCATAAAAACGAACAAGATTTATTTTTTCTTGAATGTTTGGATATAAATTCGCTATAATGAGATTGGTTTCGATACTTGTATCATATTTAAAACTTTGATTAATTTCACCAAAATCTTAATTCTTTTGTTATATGAATAATCAGGCATAATAATATAGAAAAGTTAGGAATGAATGATCAAAATGGTCCAAACCAAACTCATGTCACAAGGATGAATGATGTCAGTGATGGAGAAAAAATAAAGCTAAATGGACTAGAGAATGGTCATTTTCAATTACCGTATTACTTGAATTTTAACGTGCTGAGTCGTTTGTCCAAAAGTGCCAATGTAGGTTTTATGACTTAATGTCTCAATGACGGAACGTTTAAATAATTAAAATAATTTTAAAAATTTAATTTTAAAATAAATATTGGTTTTCTGATTGTTTCAAAAGCTTTATTATAATTTATTTATTTTAATTTTTTGGTTAATAATGGAATGATGCCCGAATTTTTGCATCAAAATATAAAATTTTATGGATTCCTTCAATATCAGTTGCATCAATCGATCTAAGTTTTACGAAATCTTTAACGAAAAAATGAATTATGAAAAATCCAAAGAAAATCATTCTTGGAAAACCTCTCGAAAATTTTTGGCATAGAAAAATAAATAAGCAAAAAAATTGTGTTCTGGTGATCTCCCAGCGAAACTTAGCTGGGATAATACATTTCTGATGCTGAATTATGAAACGCTGGAAATCCATAAAAAAAATTTTCATTCCTTTTTATTATTTTTTTCAACAAATCGGGCACCTACCTATCCATTACAATAAAAAAAATTAAATTAAAATAAAAAATTTATAATAAGCTTTTAAAACAATCAGAAAACCAATATTTAGTTAAAAATTAAATATTTAAAATTATTTTAATTATCGTCATTGAGACATTAAATCCTAAATCTTACATTGTCACTTTTGGACAAACGCGCACATTGTCACTTTTGGACAAACGCCCTATTGTCACTTTTGGATAAATGACATAGCACCGGATTTTAATGTATAAACTCTAATTTTAGCGTACCGTATTTCCTGTATTAAGTCCTTCCTGCAGTTGGTCCCTTCCTGTAATAGACCCCTCCCCCTTGAATAGGGGTTGAAAAATATCCTCCCCCTACATTAAAATCCCGGGAGGTCCTTAAATCGTAACATTTTCCCTCTTCAGCAGATGAAGAATAATCAAAAAGATTGAAATCCATTTTTATTTTGTTAAAAATATTTAATACAGGAAATACAATATGTTGGTATGATCAGATAGCATAGTGGTTATCAAATATAAAGATCTTCTCCTCGCTTCTGCCACCACTCCTTCCCATCGGATTTTACATTTTTTTTGTGAATCATCAGACCACGATCCATTCTCTGGTGAGTGGATCGGGGACGTCGATGTTGCCAACAACCAAGTACCCATTCACTGTTTTGGATTGTACTCATTCCTATGATCCCTAGGTATTATTTCATCATCCTATCAATGTTGAAGATCGAAACTGTTGATAAATAATTTTTTAATGTTTTAAGCGATATCAATCGATATAGAATTTACCAAAAACTGAAAAACCAAACTTTCCAAAAATTTCCAAAAGAAAAGTTCTCGACCTTTATGGAAACTATTTTAAAAAAAATTCTTCCGAATGCTATATACCCTAAATTAGAATTTTAAGAGAAATACCTACTTTATTAGACCCTTTCTAGAAACTTCCAAAACCACCCAAAATGATTTTATTTTGTATGCCGTAATATAAATCTTTTTTTATCTCATTTATTCTTTTTTATCTTATTCTTTTTATCTTATTAAATAAAAAGTTCATTCTATGTGTAATTTTTGGTTAAAAATTTTTGCTTAGATAAATCAAAAAAAATTATTTGTACGGATTGAATTCAAGAATAATATTGGCTGTAGAGATATTCTCGAATATATTATATAGGAATATGCTATGCTGTAGAAATAATCTCGAAAACTCAACAATTCCAAAAAATATCAACTATTAAATATTTATTTTTTATGTTGGACTAATAAATTATATTATAAAAATAATATTTAGTCATTGAAATCCTTGCATGAATGTTTGGAATATTTCACTAAAATTATGAGCTAATCTTAGATCGCAACTCTGATCCAATAATTCGAAACAATCCAATCCATTTTAAATTTAATCTTACCTAGCAAGTTGTTTTTGTTGAATAAATTACCATTCTTTTCCTGCTTTCTACTCCTCTACTCCTGCGTGTTTATAGCCTTCAATAGCATTGAAAATTGCATTATTCTCCTAAAATAACAATCTTTAGGAAAAAACTGGAAAATTTTGTCTAAAAACATGATGCTTTAAAAATTGATACATTATTGCATACTCACAATGAATATTAAGCCTTAGATATATAAAAACGATTAATTAAAATAAATTCGCAGAAAATATGTAGGATATCTTCGTTTTTAGAATAGTGACTCGGGTGCCATTCCGGAAATAGATAAAGCGGATTTTAAAAAGCTAAGCCTTGAGCTGGGAGTTAATGAATTGGCACAAAAGTTGTCTTAGAGGTTCAGATTTAGTTATGCTGAATTAATACTTAAGAAATCCTTTACTGGTCGGACTCATAGGGAGAACGCTTTTACTGGTCGGATATTTTATTTAATTTTTTAGAATTTTCTAAATTAAACAACTCTCCCTATGAAATGGTCTGGACACCAGGCGTTGAGAAGAAATCGATAGGAATGGAAAGTAACGATGACATTCAACAGAAGCACTCGACAGGGTAAAATTGGCTCTTAAATTCACTTTGATTTTTTAAAAATATAAATTTAATTTAATGTTCGATTTTTCGGCTTTTATTTTCTGTTTTTCACAGGCCAACAACACAGCCCAAAACCGTGCCGATGTTGTTTCTCTCACATTTGGAGCCGGAGCTTGTCGATGCCATCGAAGCATTGCCTGTGATTTCCCTGAAGCGCCAACAATTTGTTGAATATTTCAATGCTTTGCTGGAGTCGGTGGCCAAACAGGAGCAAATTGACATCGCAAAAGTGAATGAGGAGCTGATCAGAATGGTTTGTTGGTTCGGTTAATAAGCATTTTCGGCTCTTCAACAAAGTGGTCAGTCTTGGAACTCTCTTTTTTTTGAGTCTCAGGACTCAAACTTATTTAATTTTATGTTATACTTAAATTCTTATAAATAGGGCGCCAATAATTTTATTTTTGAGAATTTTTCGAGTCGGTATGCATTTGAATTAATGAATTTAATTTTGTCAGGAATTTTTCATTACCACATATATGTTATGGTAGAGAAAGAAAGGCACACCAAATAGAAGACACAACAACTAGGCAAAATTTAATATAAAAATGTTTTTGGAATAAGATTGTTAATTTTTGATTTTATTTTTTGATGATGGTACTTTGGGTCCCCAATTTTGCCCTAAATTGATCAATTATTTTATTTTAATTTTAGTCATTTCTTTAGCTCAATATCAAAATGAATAAATTACTCGAAAAAAGTGTTCTTTTACTTATTATTTGCTGCATTGCCTTCTTGTTGCTATCCAGCGAAACAACTCCGGCGGGAGAAGACAAAGTGTCTATATTATTTTTAAAATTATAACCTACTTTTACTCATTTCTTCTTAAATAATATATGGCAAATAATTCTCTTGAAAAGGCCAATAGAAATGAGAACATGCATCAAAAAGTTAAATATTTTTTTCTATTTCCCCCGAAATTTATTTTTTAGTATCGAAATTTGCGCATTGCCATGGTTGCCCCGCTGTTCGAGACCATTCCCCCGGAACAAGGTTCCAGCAGGGCCGGGGTCAAAACAGCCCAAATTGTGCACGCACTAACTGAGGAATTGGTTCGCCGCGGACATACAGTAAGCATGACCATAATATATTGCCTAATTTTTATGAGGAGTTTCAATGTCGACTATAAAATGATCGCTTATAAATGTTTCAATATTTTTTTATCCAGGTGACCCTATTTGCGCCCTCGGAATCGCATACTTCTGCCACATTGATCTCTGAATTGTAATTTGCAAAATAATTTAAATTAATACTATTTACTCGTTAGACTTTATGCGTATCCCCTATCCTACACCTATACTATGCTTTTATACTTCCCATCATGTTGTTAAAAGCTCCGATTTCAGAATCCGAATCCGGAGTCGAAGCTAGAACAAAATTTTCTGAGGACCAGGGAATCGGAGCAAAAATCACGATTTTAATAACTCTTTTTACCATAGGTCTTTATATTGACAGTTTGTATAAATATGGATTTAGAATTTTTGTCCCTCTATTCAAGCTAAGCTTATGTAAAGGATTTTAAAGGAAAGAAATTTAAGAAATTTTTTAATAGAAGTATATCAAAAATTAAAAAATATAAATTGGACCACTAAAAAGGACCAATCAAATTCCTATCCAAAGTTCAGAAAGTCATTTAGCCCTTAAAAATATTTAAGGATAATATAATTTTGTGCATTGCATAATTTAATTCATGCCCTCGCCACTCTAAATACAAATAAAATATTTTTTAATTTGATACAATATGCTTTTATTATAGGGATAGAATTATGTATTAGATCCAAACATTTTTTAATTCGACAAAAAACAATAGCTTAAAAGTTATTTTCCTTTTAAACTTTATTCTTCGCGATTATTCCAAAATATGTAATCAGCAAAACGGTCTTGTTCAGTCTCGCCCTCGGTCCAAGAGGCTATGGCTATTGGGGCTACCCCTTCGGGTGGATCCAAGAGCAAGTCCGTCGGCGGGTGGACGAGTTCGATGTGCTCCACTTCCACACTGTTGAGCATTTGGCACACATCACCAAGTTCATCGGCAAAACGGTGAACACATTCTACGACGATCTGCCGGGCGGAGGAACTGTGGCGGACATGGAACCGTTGGCAAAAGTACGATGGGCACGAATGTCGAACTTGACAAGATTTACTTAAGAAATAGTTTCGGCAAGGTACTCGATCAAATTGCAAGATTTCATTTAACATTTGTCAGTGAAAATATCATAGAAGAAAGCAAAAACCATAATGGTACTATGACCATCGATTAGGGTAAAAATGACATCGATTAGGGTAAAATTTCCTTTCCTGATCTGCTCTTAATCCATCCGAATCCAAACATTTCCGTCAGCCAACATTGATCAGTGTTCCCACTGATTTAGCTGTTCCCTCACGCTCCAATTGTTGTTGAACCAAAAAACTACGCCGAGGCGGCCAAACATTGGCACAACATTGTTGGCATTGTGCCTTTGGAGGACATTTCGGCGGAAGACTTAACCGATGCCTATGAACAAATTTATGTCAAAGTATTGCGAAAGCAGTTAATCACGCAAAAAAAACAAGACATGGAATACCCCGCGAAGCCGACAAGGGATGCCTTGAAAGCTCAACAAGTGATTTTTTTCTTAAATCCCAAACCATTTTTTCAAGAAAACTACTTACAAATTAATATAATAAGTAGTTTATGCTAATATTGAAAATGGACTTTTCGCGTTAAATAGCTTCGAGAATAGAAGTTGTGCAATAAGAAGGTCCCATTTTTCTAACTTTATTTTTAGTATTTTCAGATATCTATTTATGTTAGATTAACTACCTATGCTAGTATTATATTTTATTTTAGGAAATTTTTCTTTTTGGTCTTAAGCACCAATAATTCTTGGTTCCATTTATTTTTTTGTATTATTAATTGGCATAATTTTTCAGTGTGCCCGTTTGTCCCAAAATCGCCTCCGAATTGCCATTGTTGCTCCGCCGAACATGGAACCGTTGCCACCCAAAAAGACCGGGGGCACAGAACGACTGGTGTACTCGCTGACCGAGGCGATAGTCAAACAGAAACACGATGTTTGCATTTTGAAAAGAAATAATCAAATTATTCCATTTTGAAATAAATAAATAACTTATTTATTTATTTTTATTTTTTACCCTACAGGTCACCATGATCGCACCTCTCGGGTCCACTTCAAGTGCCAGTGTGATTGAACTTCCATATAAGATGTATATTTTTGTTGAACCTTTTATAAACAAATCTTAAATTATAATTTTCACTTATATTCTTTTTAAAATATTTTTCTTGTTCACTATTTTAGTCTACTTTTTGCTATCATTTTAGCCCTTCGATGTCCCACGATGGCAATTGGGTCCATTATCTGCTCCCAATTTTATACTCTCAGGTAAAAGGCGTATAAATCAGCGGTCGGATCTGAAAATTTTCATAATAAAGAACATCAGGCTCAAAAAATAAGCTTTTATGGTCAAAAATATGAACATTTTGTTCTTGGCTTCAACATTAAAAAATCATTTATTCATATAATCTTATTTCAAACACTGTATTTTTCTTTCTCCATAATCTAATGAAATAGGCACAACCTAAAATCTTTTAAGAATGTTGAACTCTTATCTTAAGAAAAAGTTTTTGCGTAATGTTGGCGGTCCCGTCAGGGGCCGCCGGAGAAAATTTGGAAAATTTAGATCTCTTTACCTTAGGAAATTTGATCATTTTTTATAGAATTCAATAAAAATTCGAAAATCGGGACAAAATAAAGACAGAGATCGGATAAGAAAAAATCTTACAAATAAGAACATATACGACCCTTGATATAAATAAATAAATAAATAAGAAATCATTGTACAATTGGTTTAAATTTTCCCGATTGCGACACTTTTAACCTATTAATTTTCCGCTATCAGGAAATTACGAAGAAGCAAGCCCACACCTTTGACATCATCCACATCCATGACCTTGACGCGGTTGTGCTGGCCCAGCATGACTTCCTGGACCAATCCGTAGCCACCCTTCACATGCCCTATGCCGTCCTCAGTTCCCGGTCCAACATATTTTTCGGCGCCTTCGACCGTCTACCACTGGTGGCCATTTCGGATGCGCAACGGGAAAATGCGCCAGATGGTCAGTACAATCTTATTATTCATTCGCTTCGGCTTTTTTTGGGTGCTCTACTTTTTAAATTTAATTTTAGCTTTATATGTATCCAATTGTTAATCCTATATTAATGGATGAATATATGATTAATAGTATTAAAGAAAATGAATCAATCCACATGATTATTGGGCTTGCGATTTTTTCTACACAATCTTCTTTTCTAATCTTAGCTTTTATTTTCAATTTCCTTCACAAAATTGCTCTTGTTCCTTTTACTTAGCTAGTTATATATACAAATTTCGTTTCATTTTCTCACATGTTTCGTTGATTCTTTTCTTCTTTAAGTATCATTACTTCTCATTTTCCAGGCCATGGTGGCCAACTTCCGTTGAATTTCATCGCCGTCGTGCACAACGGGATCCAGCTGGAGAGGCTGGACTTCTTCCCGGTGCCCAACACCCATCAGCCCTACCTGGCCTGGCTGGGCCGTATGGTGCCGGAAAAGGGCATCGACATGGCCATCGAGTTCGCCGTCCAGGCCGGCATTCGCCTGAAGGTCGCGGCACCATTGCCATTGGGCAAAAACGACTGGTGGGAGCAGGAGATAAAACCCACGTTCGACAAGCACAAGGACACGGTGGAGTATGTGGGCGAAATTGGCGAGAAGGAGAAGAGGTGAGTAAACTTGATTCATCAGCATGATCGGTAAAAAATTAAAAAGAACTGAAATAGAGCGAAACTCATAAAAAAGATACAAAAGTCAGGAAATAGTAATGTTTTTTTTCTAAAGTGTGAGCAATTGATGGCATTTAGTTCGTTGAATTGAATAATTGCATAAGATTTTCATTTTTTAGCGAATTTCTTGGCAATGCTCTGGCAATGCTTTTCACTCCAAAATGGGATGAGCCTTTCGGCCTCACGCTGGTCGAATCAATGGCCACCGGGACTCCGTCCATTGTTAATCGTCGTGGTGCTGTAGAAGAAGTGAGTGTGAATTACATCCTACTGGTAGCCGGGTCAAATTCAACCATTCATCAATCCCGATCTGTCCGATCTCTTCTTTCATATTACGAATTTTACTCCTCACAAAGATTGTGGTCGAGGGTCTGACCGGCTTCATGTTCGAGTATGACGTGGATCGAGACGATATTCGGACGGAACAAATTCAAAAAATTGACCCAAAAGAATTGGTCCGAAAAGCGACCCAATTGGACCGAAAGGCAATACGTAAAAATGCGGAGGAAATGTGGTCGGAGGAGAAGATGGCCAAGAACTACGAGAAGGTGTACCGACAGAAGGTGGCCCAGAATTGCGTCTAACGTCCAACAGAAGCTAGGGACATATTTAGGTCCAACTCAGGACCGACTTGGTATTGTATTGAATTTCCGTAGTTTTTAATAAAAAATCTATTTGCTCTCCGATCATTTTTCCAATGTACATTTTCTTGTACTTCTGTGTTTGGATGCACTTTCTTATATTAATTGTGTTTTCAATTTATATTTTCCTATAATTCAATTGATTATTTTTTAATGAAAATTTAGCTCTAATTAAGATGAAAAATTTCCATATACAATTTACTTATTACTTATTTTGATCTTCTTTCCTTACAATGGGTAAAATTTTCCAATAAATACACCCTCAATGTTAGTCAGCCTATATTTTCCATATTTTCCCATAATCAATTATAATTAATTCAAAACCAGTGTTGTTAAAAGCTCCGACTCCGACTCCGGCTCCGGAGTCGGAGCCGGAGCCGGAGCCAAATTGTAGGAAAGGCCGGAGCCCGGAGTCGGAGTCGGAGCAAAAATTTCTGATTTTAACAACACTGTTCAAAACACACCAACACACCCTACAAATGCATACATCGCATATACATACCTCTTAATCCCTGCTTATAATTCATGATTAATTCTTCCCACCGCTAAAATCAGCACTTAAAATTTAATAAATAAATACTAATTTATCAGTTAAGCCAAACCAAGAAAATTACACAATGACCAAATAAAAGATTCTGATAGCTGATGCTAGCTAATTTTCAGTACTACTAGTTCAAATATTTTTTTTACTATTAGTATTATTCAAGTTATATAATTTAATTTATTTTTCACTTTTCTCGTATACTGTAGAATTTTAATTAAGAAAAAAATCATTAATAATTTAAAACAAATTTAAAAAAGTAGTCTCTGTAGCATAATGGAGATGAAGAATCATTCCGGATTCCAAAAGTTTTTGAATGAATCTTCAAAAGAAGCACCATTGATTCTGGCAGAGACTTAAATGAACCGTTCCACTTGGATTGAATTGAGGAAACGAAGTAAAAATCGGCAAAATTCCAATGATAAATAATTTTTTTTTTCGATCCAGACATTTGAACAAGAACTATGTAGGCCAGTCACGAAATTCCTGAGTGAAAAGCTGGGACTGATAGACACATTTCGACAACTTCATAGCAACATTTTCGATTCACCTGGTGTGGATTTTTTTTAATATTTGGACATAAATAGAATCCGGATAATTGTGGGTTCATGGATTTGAAAAAAAAATCCATAGTAAAAGTATGTTCAAGGCGGAATAATTAAGCTAAAACCATAAGTAGGTATCTTCTAGTTATAAATTTTTTTCAGAAGAGGAGATTTATCCTATAAATAATAAATATAGCCTATAAGTAAATTATTGAAAATTATTAGGGGTTCAACTGGTCGGCGGTCCGGAGCCTCAGGACCGGATCGACTTTATCTTCTACAAATCAGAGAATCTGCTAAAGTCGGTCCAGTTTTTTACCTATTCCGGCACGGATCCGCTGATAAAGCTCGCAGGACCGGGAAATTGGGGTGTGAGAATGTTGGAAGATGTACGACGCGATTGGCCCTCAGACCATTTATCACTTGTCACCGTGTTCGAACTCATTAAAATGCCATCGCAAAAATGAAAAATTTTATTGTATATATATCTTGTGTAATATAAAAAACAAAACAGCATTCGGTCGCTTCACGACTGATCACGGCCCATTTCTTGTGAAAAGGACCCAAATTCCAGAAATTTTCGAAAAAGCACTAAATTGAAGCAAAACATTATGATTTTAAGATCAAAAATAAATGATATATTTATGCATATGGATAAAAGACATGAAAATTTAAAAAATGGATAAAATAAAGCTCGAACTCTATTTTTCAATTTCCATTCTGCTCATTTTGATCACCAATACGGTTCTCCTGAACAACAAAATGTTTGATATTATTTCCCATAAATGTTGTTAACTAATAAATTAAAATTACTTAGGGTGTAACATAAGTTCTGACAAACTTTCAAAGAAACAAATTAAAAAATTCATAACTTTGATAATTAGTTAGCAATCTCTTTGAACTTTTTTTTATTTTGTAGAATTACGTGTCCTCTTTCTTTTCCTAAAGAAAATTTTTAATCCGCCCTTTTTAGAAAAAAGTTATAAATTTTTATATAAAGACACCCAAAATTCTCAATCGACTATACTTTTTACATGGTCTCTAGATGAACTTTTCCGCAAAGATGGGAATCTAATTTCTGTGGAAAAAAATAGCCCAAAGGACCCTCTTTTACGGAGCAAAAAAGAAAAAATTTTAGAAAATGCAGCCAAGACTAATATGAGATCTGCAAAACCATCTAAAAATTAGGGCAATTTCTTGGGTCAAAATGAGAATCTCAATTGTTGGACTTTCTCAAATGCCAAAGTCATTAGCATTCCATAGTTTTATGCCATATTAAGTCAAATGTAGAAGAATTTCTATTACTGTAGCTTATTTTTGATCACTTTCCTAAAGGTATAATTTTTGGAGGTTAAGCTCAAAATTGAGGTTTTAAAAAGAGCACCTTGGAAAAAATTGAACAATAAAGCTGGAAGGCTCATTTTTACCCAGAATATTCATCAAATTGTGCTCTATAAGTTTACCAGTTCAAATGCTTCTCTAACCCATTTCATTATCGAGAAATAATTAATCCAATTTGATCATGTCGAAAATGACCTTAGGTTGTATTTTGTCTCCAAACTCCCCTGGATTTTAAGCAATCGGCTTTAATTTTTTGACCAAAAAGTGGCAAGACATTATCAATAATATTAGTAGATATTCAAGTATTGTTTGTGTTTAAAATATTTTTTTAATAAATATTTACTCGAATTGTAAGAAAGTATGTCAGAACTTATGTTACACCCTAAGTATTTATTTTATTCTACAGTTCTGATCTTCCGAATCTTAACTCTATGCTTAAAAATTTCATAAAATCAATATTTTGCCTAATAAGCAAATTTCGCTACTTTTAAGAAGATTTACAAATTTGTAGAGAAATGCTATCGAATTGAAAAAATTATAAAGCATTTTCTATTTAAAAATTTGAATTTAATAGAAATTTTGGTGCCAAGTGCCGTTTTTAATTTTCAAAAAAATTATTTCAGCACCTAACTTTCGCAAAGTGCAAAAAAGAAAAAAAAGTAATATGCCATTGTTCTCTGCACCCTCGCCCCAAGTGAAGCGTAGAAATTAAAAATAAATTGAAAATGAAAATGGGTCATTCCAAAACAACATAATCGTAATTTTTGTCGCAATCTTTTTTTTGTTGATATGAGCAAGGCCAAACTACTTTGAATTTGGCCATACAATTTTGAAATGGAAAATGGGCTTAAACTCGATTTGTATCCGATTTTCTGCGCTATCTTTTGAGGTCAAACTTGTTTCTTACTAATGACGATCAAATGGCTCGTAGCTGTTTCGATCTCACACTCTTCCCTTCTCATCTGTGGTTCTATGCTCGTCTGCTTCAGGCTATCGTCACGCTCATCGACGTTCCCTCCGAAAATCACTTACTGTTTCCCGGTTCTCTCTCGTTTCTCTGCGCCCTCTCTACCAATTTTCACTTTTCTTAGCCAAACTATGGGGTTTACGCATCTTCCATATCCATTTTTGGCCTCCGTTTTGCCGTTTTGTTATCGCTTCTCGGCCTTTTGGCTAAGATCAAAGTTTCGTTATCTCCTTTTCTCTGCTTCTTTTCATAATGTTCTCTCCCAAAATTTCAGTGTAATAACAGTTCTTTACTGTTACTACACTGAAAATCTCCGTAACGACGTCCACCAGCGTCCAACTAGATTAACCAATTTTTGGAAAATAGTCGCAGCAGGGGGCTTGCTCCCTCTAGACCGCGTGTCGGCCCGGTATTGCACTTGCCTCCGGGACCGCGCCGTGAATACAAATTCCAGTAACAGTTCTTTACGGCTTAATCTCCGTAACGACGCTTACCAGCGTCCAACTAGATTAACCAATTTTTGGAGAATGGTCGCAGCAGGGGGCTTGCTCCCTCTCGACCGAGCGTCGGCCCGGTATTGCACTTGCCTCCGGGAACGGCGTATCCCCCCTTAAGGATCAAAATTGCATCATTAAGTTTGCGTATCGAAGATCCCGAAATTCTAGTTCACGATCCTTGATTCCCTCGAAGCTTTTGGTTGGACCGGAATTTTTCGTGTATACTGTATGGGAAGGACCCACCGAAATAAATTGTTTTTGTTCAATTTAAGTAAGAAAAAACATTTTCTGCTGGTTTCGATGTACCCCCTCATTTTCGAACATTTTTTTCTCTAAAAACTAAAAAGGGTTTTTGCGATTTTCTATTGAATGCTTTTTTGGGGGTTCATTTTAGCTCTAATCGTTTAAAATCCAGAAAGTTATTTTTTTAATGGTTTGAATTGAATCCAGAAAACTCCGTTCTCTTTAAAATATTGATCAATCTTTCCCAATTGTTCAAGTGATCTGAGCAACCTGGATGACTGATGGAAGAGGAATGATCAACATTATTTTCATTCAACGCTGATCGGATTTTTAATTTTCACTATGATTTTATCAATGTTTTATAAAAATTATTTATAAAAATATTGATAATTTGGTCTAATGGACCCATTCATAAATTTCTAGGTCAAATGTGAGAATATGTATGATCTGCCTCTCATTGAGTTCATTGAGTATCATTTTAAATTATTCTGTTTTTTTAGTTATCTTTTAAGTTATACGAATTCCTAATAATTATTGAAAAGATCATCCAGATCGGTCAAGTGAATTAAAAGTTATGACCATATCTTTGACCATATGTCGTGATTTTGGCCAAAAATTTGGCCATAACTTTGATCCCACTTGGTCAATCCAGATGATCTTTTTTCTAGCAGGGATTTAGATCATTTCTCTAGATTGCGTTTGAACCAAGTTATAACCATTTTTCCACACTGGGGACTCTAATGGCCCGATTCGCACAAAATGTGATTCCATTTTTTAAACGAATGTTTTTGGCGTAAAATTCAGTTTCAAGCAAGTTGAATCATCAAGGAATTTGTATGTCGTATCCACATTTGCGGGCCCGATATCATAACTCGGATGGTGGGAGTTATTAGTGCCCGCCTATAACTTCTGCTAAAAAAAAGATATTTTAATATTAGAAAAGAACATTAATGTATATATTTTGAAGTTACGCTTAAACTTAAAAAGCCTTAAATTCCACAAAGCATATTCGAACAAATGCAGGGATCGTATCTATACTTATTTATAAGATCTGTCCTTATTTTCGATCCATGTCCATATTTGGTCCTTATGTGGGGAATTTGGGAATTTATTCAAAACTGGTCAAATTTCTTAAGAAAAGGTTTAAATTCCAAAATTTTCTCCGGCAAACATCCAAATTTAAATAAAAAATTTTTTTCAAAAACAGCAAAAATTATTGATGCAATCAATTATAAAATATTAGGGTGCAGCGGGATCGGGATCCCGGCCGGGATCCCGATGTTTCGGGATCGGGATTCGGGATTGAAATCCCGAAATAGCCAATCCCGATCCCGAAGCCGGGATCCCGAATCCCGAAATTCAGAATTTCAATCCCGACCGGGATCCCGATTTTTTTTGAAAAATATTATTATTA
>LDKF01001159.1:0-16215 GCA_001026735.1 Rotylenchulus reniformis
CTGACCGGACTATCCCCGAAATATAAATACTCTCTAAATTAATACAAAAAACAGACTTAAGAAATGGGTCCAAATTTTTCATAATTTTCTCCGAGGCTCCTGTTGGTTCCACAGGCACTATTGGTGCTAACTAGTAAAATAAATGCCTATTCTTTAATAAATGCTTAAAAATTTGTTAAAATTTTTCTATGAATTTTTTGATTTTGGATTTTTTGATTTTTTTTGGAAAATTACCAATTAGCAAAAAACGAAAAAATCGAAACCGAAAACCGGGGTCTCCAAAACGGGTCAAACTGAAAACCGGGGGTACCGGTTTAAAACCGGTCTGGATCAACCCTACTTCCAATGGTTGGGTAATAGCTGGTGTTTTTATCCTATTCTATATCAAAAGCATTCAATAAGTCGAAAAAATAATTAATTAAAAACGAAAATTTAAAATTAAAATTTAAGAAACAATGCCGTTAAATATAAAATAACTAAAAAGTTGACATCACAAGGACAAAGGACGTCGACCTGAAAGCAAACTTCAGAATAAGATTTACTTTTAACTGTATAAAATAATATAGCGATTATCTGGATAGTGTATCGATATTTTGATTAATTTTAAATTAATACTAATTAAATGAATAAAATGTAGCAAAAATAGCCAAAAAATTTTTAGTTATAAGAAATTTAGTATAATTTGTTAATAATTAATAAAATTATACACAATAATAATCTTTTACATAATCTTTGTAAATGGCAAAATAATAAGATCAATCTTTCTTAATTAAATAATCTTTTTATCCATATCCAAGAAATGTGGATAATTAATTTACAAATTTATTCAAGTAATAATAAAAATTAAAATTATAAAAAATTAATTATGAAATAAAATTTAAATTATAAAGGACAATAGTTAATATTATTAAATAAATTAATAAAATAAAATCGATGATGTTACTTCTTCCAGCCAAATCGATGATTTATACAATAAATTATTAAAAAATTTACTCTTTGAAAAAACCAAAAAATAAAATAAAAATAATCGAGATATTAAATTCATAATAACTAAAACTAAAAATAAAGTTAAAAATAGTAATTATAGACATTACCACCTTATGTTGCTGAGTTGGCAAGGAATCAGCTGACCATTTTTGTTACTCACAATTTAATAAAATTGATTAAAATCTAAAATAAAAAAATTCTCGATATTAATGCATTAAAACATTTATATTATAAACAGTTTTTTTTTATTATTTTTATTTTACTGCAATAAATTGAGTAAATTTATTAATTAAAATAATAAAAATAAAATATTATTCTATTTTGTTTTAGTTACATATTTAATGAAATTATGATAGTGGACATAATAACTATATCGATCGTTAATTATTTAAAAATAATTAAAAAAGTAAAAAATTATGAATAGATTATTATAGCGGATGATAAATTACTGAAAGTTTGAATATATTAAATTTTTTACCAGAATGAGAACCAAATTGAAAAATGATTTTTTTTTTAAATTATTGAAAAATAAAATTATCTTTATTCCTGCAAATAAATAAATTTAAGTTGATTATATTTTCCGTATTTAAATATAATTAAAATAATAAAACGTGAGGGGGTAAATTGAGCCTGCCGTAAAGGCACCAATTCCTGAGAAATTACTAAATGATAAGAATGGAATTGATCAGAGATCAAAAAATAATAAAATGTAAAAATTTATAAGTAACTAATCATAATTTCTTAATTATTTAAATGAAAATAGTTCATGAAAAATAAATAATAAATATCTAACAAAAAGTCATTAAATTATTATTTCATTCATATCTTTATTTATATTTATAAAATATTAATATTACAAAAAAATAAATTCTTTATTAATTTAAAGATCGTATGCAGATCATTAAATAATAAAAATTATTATTATTTATTTATTTTTTATATATAATATATGATAAAATTTACTAACAATAATATACTGAAACAAGGGGAATAAACTATATAATCGATTTTGGAAAAATTATTAAAGTTAACTTGTAGCTTTTTTCTAAAATATTTAAAAAGATAGACTATTATTCAAAAATAATAAAATAAATAAATTGTTAATTTTTTAAAAATAAAAAATAAATGTCTAAATATAAAAATTAAATAAAATTACTGGGTACGAAGTATTTAACTGCTACATATAACATGTGAATATCTAATGAAAAATAATTTTATTTTTAAAATTATAAACTTTCGCAAAATAAGAAAATTTTTGAGTAGACCAGAAAATAAAAAATTATTATGAGTAATTTATTAGGTCCAATCAAAAACAATATTACTTACAGATGTCTTCGCATTTATAATGGAATAATAAAATGATTTAATCTATTCAAAAAAATATTCTAGCATTAACGGACCAGGAAAAATTATGTCAACACAATTTATTTAGTATAATAAATATAAATTTTAATACTTTAATTTTGATATCTTAAATAATAATCATCTTATCTATATCATAGATGTTGTTATCTTAAGAATACACAACAATATTACGGTCAGCAAAACATTAATATTAATATTTTATTAAAATGATTCAAAAAATAATAAAAATAAGATAAAACTAAAAACAACAACGCCAATTGAAGGTTCTTATATTTAAAAAATCAAAATAAAATAAAATATTTTTCAATTTCTTTCAAAATTCCACCATAATTAAAATTTTAAATATATTATTGTTAAATATTGAAGTTCCGCTTTATAAATTCAAATAAATTCATTCGAAATAATTATGTAACCTTTCAAACATAAAAAATATTTACTAAGTAACAATTTTGGCATGCAATTTAATCTTTAAATTTATAAAATGTTTGAGTTTATTTGGTTTATAATAGTTATGTTCTAAAATATTATTTCAATAAATGTTATACTTCGATTCCGCCGGCCAAGTTGATAATGGTGGGTTCGACGTAAATGCATTGATGGCAAAATGAAAATTAAATTGATGAACAAACTGGGAAGGAAAATTAAAATGAGTAAAAAAGGAAAATAAAAATAAAAATAAATATGATTTAAAATAAATGTAAACGAACAACTTACAACAAATATAAAATAAATTAAAAATTAACAAAAATTGAAAAAAAATAATTTATATTATTAACTTAGTATTATAAAATTAAATTTTATTAGAAAAGAATACACATAAAGAAATAAACAAAAATGAAAGCAGTGTTAATTATAAATTAATATTATATATTAAAAGTAATATGAAGAAAATCATGAATCTAAAGGCTCTTTCACCCGCGCTTTGGCAGTGGGATGATGATTTGGTCCTACTTCATGATAAAATAACCAGAAATGGAACCTAGACCAATAACTAGATTGCAACCAGAACCTGAACCATCTCAACTGCTATACAAGATGCTTATAAAAAGTGAGAAAAAATAAGTTAATAGAAAATAAAAAAATTGATCAAACTTCCTTGTATTTTACGAAAAATTATTGATCTTTTTTCAGATAAGATGAATTTCCTAAAGTAATTTATAAGAATCGTCACACTAATTTTACAAAGTAAGAATAATATATCAACATAAATAATTAATTATAAAAATTAGAAAAAAGCATTTAAAATTTTAAATATAGGATTTTAAATAATACTAAATTATTTTATGCAAAATATGAATATGTTCCTTCCACACAGATTAATATTTAATGGTGACTGTAAATATTTATTATTATTTTTCTATTAGTATACACTTAAGAAAATATGTATTTCATAATCATTATTTACATTTAGTAAATAAAGAAAAATTAAAAAGACATTATAATTTAAAATAGAGAATCAACTAAAAATAATAAATTTAAATAAAAATGTTTTATAATATGAGTGAAATAATTATTATTTAAAAAATAGAATTATTCTTTAAAAAAGCTTATAATTAACTATATTTCTTTGAGTTGAATTTTTCAATGAAAGCAAAATAATTTTTACCAATAAATCGATAAATATTATATATTTTTAATTGTCATTAAAATAATAAAAAATATTTTCTGATGATTAATGGATTATGATTAAAAATATTTGATTGAACCACTGGCCGGCCGAAAATTATATGTCGATTTATTAAAGATATAAATATTTCACAGAAAATCAATATTGCTTTTGTCTTATTAAAAAAAGATGATTAACTGAAGACTATATAATCAATGAAAAAATATGGGGTTTCGATGAAGCAAACAAAGCTCTTTGATGCTTTTGATCCATCATTTATAATGTTATATATATAATTTAAAAATGAATAAATTAAAAATATAACTTTGAAAATCTATCTTACTCTTTTTAAAATGGAATCCTTGATTTTACAAATCAGAATTCAGCTCATCGTGTCATTCTGATATAAATATAATTAATATATTCTACTTATTTTTAGCAAAATATATATTTTTTAATTAAAAAGTCCATTTTTAACTCAAATAGTTAAAAATATAAAAATTGATATAAAAATGAAAAACCATAAGTAACGAAATGATTACCTATTAAAATGATATGAAATTAATTTTGTTCAACTTCTAATGATTAAAAAATGAAAAAATAAAATAAAAAATATTGAAAAAAAATAATAATATTAAATAACCATCTTTGTAAAAGTATCAACTCGCTGGATCAGCAAATATTTTTATCGTGAAAATTATATCGTTTAGAGAAAAAAGTTTAGCCTCCGAATGGTTCTCCATTGTATTACCCCCCTTGGCCTCATACATGCCAATAAACAATAAAATTACAACAACAATCGAACAATAAATTTTTTATAATGATTTTAATTAATAGAACTTTTAAATACATATTTCATTCATTTCCCAAAAATAATAAATATGATAATCATGGAAATTAATCATTATAATTATTTAAAAAGGGATAACCATTATTTATTAAAAATTATAAATTAATTACAACAAAAAATAATTTTTACATACTGTATAAAAAACAATAATTTTTTCATATAAATTTGATAAATAATATATAATTTATTAAAATGAATAGAATATTTTTTAGAATGATAGATGTTTACGATTTAAACAGTAATTAAAGTTGTTCTTGGCCGATCTGATGGAAAATTGATTTATTATTAATATAAAATCCGATCCTATTTATTTTCATATTAAAAAATAATTTTTAGCTTGCTTAGGTAATATAATATAAATCAAGAATAATGTGAATTTTCGATGAAGTAACCCAGAGGTCGTTAGTACAGTTGACGGTCATTTAGTAAAATAAAAATTTAAAAATAAAAATGCGATGGATATAATATAATTTTTGAATACTTAGATTATTAAAATTAGAAACAAAGAACAAAAAAAATTGGAAAATCCCAGAGAATTTTCTGGGAAATTCCAGCGGTACGTAGAAAAATCATTTCCAGAATTTACTTTACAGACAATTTGTCTGGGAGAATCCAGTGGAATTTTTCATGGTAGAAAATTAACGACTGGAAATTTCCAGCGAATTCTCTGGAAAATTTCGCTGAATTTCCCGGCGTTTATTCTGTTGAAAAAAATGTATAAAATTCAGAAAAAATAATTTTATGATAGATAGAGTTTCCTCTTTCCAATGATATATAATTTATAGTGTTAAAAACCTCTAACATAAAATAATATTTATTCCGAAAATTGATTTATTTTTTAGCATTTTATCTGGAACTTTCCAGATATTTCACCGTGAATTAAAAAAATATGAATTAAATATTAAATTTAAATTAAAATATTCAACCACTAAATCGATCAATTAATCAAATGCTCGTGTCAATTGTTCTCATATTCGATTTCCGTCGTCACGTGCCCGCCTTTCACTGAACATTTGCCTTGGTTCCTCATCAACCGGTGGCTCTTCATCTTCAACTTGTTCGGCGGAGGAGCCGAAAGGTTTTTTTCGAAAGCTTCAAAAGCTTTTTTTTCATTTTTGAAAAGATTGCTTTATTTTCTGTATTTATATCAGTTAGATATGTAAGAACACTGATAAATTTTTCTCTGCATCACCGGTATCGCCAAATTATCAAGGGAAAATTAAGGAAAAATAGAACTTTTAAAAAAATATATATCAAAAAAAATGAAAAAAAATAAAAAAGTTAAGAATAAACGTTTATACCACCGTATAAATTAATGATATATAAAGAATCATTTTATATGTATTAGCAAAAATGAAAACACTAACAACCTTCAACTAATTCAATACCTTTAAAAAAGAATAAAAACAGAGGAAAAGTATTAGGTAATTTAAATTTTATTATATTTTTAATAAATTAATTAAATATCTTTTCTAAAATATATTTTGTTACATAATTATAAATCCTTATTAAAAATAATTTTCATATTTTAATCAATTAGATATGAAATTATATTTCTTTATATATTTTATTTAATATATGATTTATTATTTTTTATTTGATTTTTTAATTCAATATTCTATTGAAATAAATATAGAACTATAACATTTAAAAAAATTTAATTTCTAATATGGTATTAAAATTTTATTTAATGTTATTTAAATTGATTTTCTATTTGTATTATTTTTTTTCAATCGAGGTTATTTTGCCATTCGTATGATGCCTTTGAATATAAATCAATTATCTCATCAACCTAAAATTATTATCATAAACTAACTAAACTAAATCATAAACTAAACTAAACTAAAATTATTATCATAACTATAAATATTTCCATGTATGGTTTGAAGAAATTAATGATGATAATATTAAAGAAATAAACCCTAAATTTTTCGGATTATTTTAATTTTGAATTATTTATAATATAATAAAATGAATAACTTTTAAAGAATTTTTCGTTAAATAAAAATATTTATATTATAATAACTAATTTATATTTGAATTTAATTAAGATGTAACGGATAAATGGATGCATCCTTTCGAGCTTTAGACATCCTGCGATCATCCCAGTGAGCTGGCATTAAAAGTTGTTGTAATAGTTGGGTGGAAGATGTCTAGGAATAAAATGTCTGGATATTAACAAAAAATAAAAAATTAATATAAATTCGAGCTGTACATTATCTTTAAATGTTGACGAATTTTTATAAATGAATGTTTAAAAAATCATTTTAAAATTTACTGTACTTAAATAAACTATAGTAATTTTTATTTTGAAGTGATAATTTTATAAACATAATTTTTTTCAATTTTTTTTTTGATTTAAAAAACCCAATGAAAATGAAAATAATTTAATATTAATTAACTTTTAAATATTTTACGTCTAAAATTTAAATATAAAATTTAAAATTTATTACTCATCATTGTATCATTACCATAAAACAAAATAAATTACAAAAAAATTCAAAAAATTACTTATGAATACCAGTACATAATTTTATCATTTTAAGAAGTGGATATTATGTGATGGAAATGAAAAATTAATTCAAAAAATATTAATATTTTTAATAATTATGATATCATTGTAAAAAATTATATTATTTTAGATTTAATGTGAAAACCGGATAAATATATTCAAAAAATCATAATCATTCTTGCTATAATTTAAAATCAAGATATCATACAAGTTATTATTAATAACCATTTTTTATTATTAAACATTTAAAAAAATTTTTTTTAAAATAATTTCTACAAATCTGTTAGTGCAATTTTTTTGTGAATGTTAGTCCTATCTTTCATTATAGAAGCAGGTTGTCGCGGCCATAAAAGTGCGAGAGGATGATGATGATCATAAATTGTGTCGATCCTTTCCCCTATGTTCGTCCCACTTTTATGCAGAGGGGTTTTCCTCTGGCTTCAGCCAGATTTTCCTCCTCGAAACCAAAAAATCTTTAGCATAATATTTATTGCATTAAAGAAATATATGTAATGAATATTAAAAATGCAAAAATAAATAAAGATTTAAAGAATATTATATTATTAAAATTCACAAATTCGATCCATTATAAAATATATTCATAAAAAATTAAATGTTATAATTTTTTAGAAGTGCCCAAACCCTTCTCAACAATCTCCTGGATTTTGTTTTAATGTGAAAATTGTTTACTTTGCTTCTCACCGGTATTACAAAGTGATTCTTGGTGAGATTAGGTAATTAAACTCTGATTAAGTACATTTTCCATAAATATATGAAATAGAATATTTAAAAAATTAAGCAAAAGGTCGAAACATTGAAAAAAATTTTTCTTCTTATTGTTATAATAAATGATTGGAAAAAATTCAAAATTAAATGCATGTGTTTATATAAATGAATAAATAAATTTAAATAATTTTTTTTCTTTTTTAGTAGTTTGAATAAAGAATAAATTTAAGAAAAAATTGATTTTAGGCTCTAATTATCTATTAAAAAATCACTTGGATTTGACTTTCTAATGTTTTAATGAATCATGTATATTAAAAAAGGTAAATTATAAAAAATAAAATTAAATATCCGAAGTAATGGCGAAGTGATGGTTTATTATTTTTTTTATTAAAAAATGCTACTGTAGTTAGAGTTTTTTCTTTAATCAAAATATTGATGAAACTATTTAATAATGTTAAAAAAATTATGTTGTACCTGCATATTTGTGATTTCTTTTGCGCGAATAAATATTCTAATAACACTTGACTGAAACCTAGCCAAAATATTTTTTGACAACTCCGGATTGAATGGCTTTTAACTTAACTATAATTTTTTATAAATTATCAATAATTAAAAAAAATAAATCATGAAAAGAAAATTATAATAAATTCATAGACAATTCGGATCCCAAAAAAGACAACTATGAGCGGAAGTATCGCGTCTGTCTGGAGGTTTTGTAAACCGCTGCGAGGGATAAAAAATACAGGGTGCGGCAAAAGTCCTGTTACACAGCAAATTGTAAATAACTTTTTTATTAATTAATCAAATTACAATCAAATAATGTCAAAAGATGCGCAACATAAGAGAGTATAAACACAAACAATAGGTTTCAAAATCTCCCTCCTTGGCCCGAATACAGATGCGAAATCGTGTGGAAAAATTTTCGACGATGGCACGCAGCTCTTGGACCGGAATTTTGTCCCTTTCCCGGAGAAGGGCCTGCATAAGTGACTCCAAATTTTTATGAGGAGTAGCACAGGCCCTGGCCTCCAAAATGGTCTAGATGGAATAATCCATCGGGTTCAGATCGGGAGTATAGGAGGGCAATTCTTGGGATGATATGAACCCGGGCAGATAGGTCCGGCACCAGGTCTGAATTTCGAGAGCTTAGAATTTTCCAATAGTGTCCTGTTGGAAAATTCTCTCTTTCTGCCAAAAAATAGTCCATAGAACGAGGTTTCAAAATGCCCCGGAGATTTTCCCCTATATGAGAAATTTTGATGATTTGGACCCCTAGGCACCCAAAAATCAGCATTTTTCTGCCCATTGTGAAATTCTGGCCCAAACCATAATTTATAGGGCCTTTTTGAAATGACTGACCATACGATCAGAAAGAGCAGGTTTTTCTGCCCTTACTATGTCATTTTGGTGATTATGGATAGGCTTCGATTGTGAAAAAATTTCTCCGGAAGAAGGATGGGGGGTACCTGCGTGCCGCTGGAAAAACAATCGATATTTTTGGAGTTAAATTTCTTCATTTGATTTGTAAGCTAAGCTGATTTTTAAGGTTCATAAGGCCCGAGATATAGTTCATTTTTGCCCATAAGCTAGACTGATTTCCTTTTCATCCCGGTCTAGTATCCGATTTTTTTCTTGGAAATCCAGAGATTGTGGTATACTGGCTTCTTGAGCCTCTGCTGAATCCATTGGGTATTGTGAGACCTTGATCTCTAGCTCTTTTTGAAAGTCACTATTGTACGATTCAACTTATGCATAAAAATTTAATTTTTCCTTTGAAAATTTTTTACTGGAATTTTTTTGATGGTTCGGAGAGAGTCATCCTAGAGAAGCCAAGTAGGGTCGATATTTTGGAGGCTCTTTTCTCCTATTGGATAATGTTATTTTCGATATTCAATGGCAAGATTTAATAGAGAAATGAATGGGCTACAAAACCAAAAAAATGATAAATAATCCCTCCTCTCAAAGAAAAGTTATAGGCAGACAAATAGTGTAACAGGACTTTTGCCGCACCCTGTACATAATAATTTACTTTATTACCAATAAATTAATTAAGGTAATAAAAAAGAAATTTTGGCATAAAATGCTTTATCAACAATAGGTTGAAAATAGTTGTAAAATAATAAATATAAATTTAAAATTAAATAAAAAATTATAATAAAATTATATTAAGAAATTTACAATGAATGGTAACATAAATATGAAATAAAGATATTAGTAAAATAAAAAATTATAATTTAAAAAATCATATAAAGATTTTTTAATGGTTTTTAGATTCAACATGTTCTTTATATTTTAAAGATAGCTTAATTCATTTTTTAAAACTTAGTTATTCAAAATAAATGAGTCACCTCGAAAAATAATGAAAATAAAACAATTCATTCTCATAATATTTTATTTATTATTTAAGATTAATTTAATTTTATAGTTTAGAAGTTTTCACAGTACTAAGAGATTCATGTGCGATGACTAACCACTTGGTGTAATATTTTTTAAATTAAAATTTAAAATAACACTTTAAATAAATTATGAATATTTTGGGTCTATGTAATAAAAATAATAATAAAATAAGAAAATCATATTTTTTTTGAAAATCTTTCAGTTGTGAACTAAACATCATTTAGCATACTTAAATAATAAATAAATTTTTAAAATAAGTATAAAGGTCTATTTTAAAATTTTATTTCAAATTGCATTATAAATAAAATAAGAAATGTATATTTATTTTTTATAAAAAAGCTCTTGTATTGTAATCAAAGAAAAAGACTCACCTTTCAAAGAGCAGAATAAAAATAATATTTAATATAAATTATAACTTGATATAAACGCAAATAAAACTCTCTTCGGGCTCATTATACGTTCAGTCAGCAAAAGAAATGAGATTTTGGGCGGCTAGATGATGGATATTTGGATTATTTGCTTTATTATTAACAGTGGATGTGTTTGGATGTTTTACAGACATTGCTGTTGGAAAAACCGTATTGTAAATTTATAGTTTTATTTATTTTTCCTTTTTTCAAGGTTAAATGCGTTTGTTCGAAATGGCACCACCCGCATGTGGATACAGCTATCTTCCCCTTTTTACAACAAAACGGGGATTTATTTTACATCAATTTTATAAGGCATTATGAATTCGTCCAAAATTTTTCTTACAGTTAAATATTAGCCAAATTTATAATGAAAATAATACAAAAAACAAATTTTAATATTTCTTTGTTAAATCTGTATTTGTAAATATTTATAAGTTTTATATGTTTAAATATTCTAATTATAATAAGGCCAAAAATTTATTTAAAAAAAGCAAAACTATAACAAGACTGGGAGGTGATAACCATGAGCTAGAAATAGAAAAAACGCGCAGGAATTTCTTTTCAACTGGTCTTGAAAGCTTACTGTAAGTATCGAACCATAAAATACATATTTTAAATTCTCTTTTTTCTAAATTTGAACAAAAATTGAATGAATTCAGCCTATTTAATAATATTTTGTAATTATTATAAGAGAGAACTATATATTTTTTAAAATTATTGAGTATAAAAAATTTTTACTTTTTAGTAGGTTTGAAATGGATAATAAGACATTTAATAAATTAAATTATTTATTAATTAAAACTAATTTTTTAAATTTGATAATAATCAAATATAATGTTAATATTTATTTCATTAAATTGTTTTATATTTATTAAATTTAAAATAAATGAATTTTGAAAATTCCAATAAAATATACTTTTATATTTATATGATACAAGATACAAATCGCGATTTGAATAGTTTGAGAAAGAGCAATAAAGTTTGGAATAGTATATAATAATCCAGCAAACCTTCTTATTTAATAATTATGTAAACATTTTAACCAAAATATTACCAAAATTATCAGTAATTGCTAGAACACTTTTAATTCATTAAAATTTTTTAAATTATATAAAATTTAACAAGATAGAATAAATTGTAATAAACTTTATTACATTGTAACATTTTAAAAATTAATTAATTTCCAAATTAATTAAATATAAAAAATAATGAATACATTTCTTATAATTATAAAAGATAGATATCAAGAGGAATATAATCGCCATCTTTTTTTAAGAAGTTTCACCAAGAATACTAGGAAAAATTTTGGATTTATAAATATGATTCTGCCACCTGTCAAAGATTTTTTGAATCTAATTTTTCCATTTTATTTTATTTTGATAAAACTTTAATCATAGTGAAAAACAATTTTTAATAAGAAAAAATAAAAAAGTAAAAATATTCAATTCTGTATTATTATAAATATGAATTTATTATAAGTGAAGTACATATATAGATATCATGCATCCCAAAATATAATGTGTTATCCTACAAAATATGCCAGGAACTTAAAAATATTAGCATATTGAGTCTAATGTGAGTGAAAATATATCATTTTCAACTATTGATATAAAATTTATTATTTTTTGAACATTAATAGATCATGAATTAATTTTTATAACGTTTTCATTTAAACCCGGAAAATAAAATATCGGTTTTTTTCATTAATCATATATTTTTTTCGCAACAAGTACACCTTACTCATTTATCTAAATTAAAATTATGGCGATGAATAATGATTGGGCAATAATTTCTTTTGCCTGAGTGTTTGAAACCTTGAGCTGCAAAGAAAATTTTATCTTGTTGAAATTTTATTACCAAATTAATTTTTCGAAAATAAAAATATTAATAAAAAAAATAAATAAATGAAAAAAAGGAAGAGGTATTTATAATTTAAAATTATTATTTGAAAAAAGTTTTTATTGAATTAGAAAAAATCAAGATTCTCGTATATTTTTAAATATAAAATTGTTAAAATTATTAGAAAAAATGAAAATATAATAAAAGAGCGTGTTTAAATTCAATAAAGATAACCTAAATAAGGAAATTTTATTTAAATAAATTACTTAATTCATAAATTTTTAAAAATTGATTATTTTACAAAAAAATCATCACTATACATGTCAAATTATATTGAAAAAAATTTTTTTATACGGATGGAAAATTTTCTATAGTCCAAAGATTGTCAACGGAGAACCCAGTACCGAGCACCTGTATGTAAGCTAGAAGTTGGTCTTCCTGGAGATATTTATTAAATTTAGATGTTATTATATTTTTGAGGAAAAAATCCTCAAATAGTGGATCTACTCCCACTTACTGACCTTGGTATTCCGATAAATTGAAAATTTCTTAGATTCTAAATTACAATTTTAAAAGTCTTAATTATTTGAAAATTAAAATATAAGATACAGGGATTAATAAGAATAAAATTTAATTTAAATTATATAGGAAAAGTTAATAATTAAGATTTTAAAAATCATTTGATTTAAAATAAATTTCCAAAAGAATTAATTGTTTTGATTTTTATCATGAAGATAAAAATGATAATAACTTAAAATAATTATTGCCTTTTTTAAAGGATATTTACAATTGTTCATTCACGAATTTATTGGCACTGATACTTTAAACAATTTATTTTTTCTTATCAACCCAATAAAAATGTTTTAAATATCGGATCTAATAGATTTAGAAAAAAATATTTAATATATTTATAAATTCATTACCTCCGAGAAAGATGTCCAAAACAAAAATCATGCATTTGATATATATGCGCCAAAATATAATCAAAAATTCCCTAACTCGATTTCCTAAAAGATCTGTGCCTAAGTTAAATTTTCTTATTACCTAGAATACCGCTAAAAAATTATAAACTAAAATATATAGAATAATAATATACAGGAATTTTTCTTAATGAAGATTTTTTTTTAATTTAAAATATATCATTAAATGCCTCCGTATAGGTATCTTTAAGATTTATTTTGAAAAATGAAACTTTTCACTAAAATAGAAAAAAAAATTAAAACTTAAATTTTTTAGTTGTATAAAATTTTACTCATAAAATAATCCATACTTTCATAACCTTCGCAATAATTATAATTCTCTCCAACTAATTCCCAACCATATATTTTTTAAAAATGATTTGTTCATCCCTTTCAGCCTTTCACGCACGAAATTATGCTTTTAACATCATTATTCTATCTTGAAACAATAAAATATAAGAAAAAACCGATAAAAAAATGAATAACATGAATTAAATGCAGTCAAAAAATAAGAATATTTTTTTTTAATTTTTCATATTATTGACTGATTGGATGAAATAATTCATAATAAAAGAATAATTAAAAATAAAATTTTTAAAAATGAAATTACTTAATTTATGAAATAATATCATTTTAATTAAGTTAAATTATTATTGAAATTTTATATAAAATAATAAATGATTTATATATTAATTTATTGTTTATTAGAAATTTGTAAATGTTCCAATGAATAAATGCTTAATGTCATATCATGCAATAATGATGGAATGTAAAAATGTTCTTTTTTTTACAATATTATTTACAAAAAATATTTTGAAAATATTTAGCATGATTATCATTCGATTTTTTGGAAAAATTTATCAGAAATATTATTTTTAAAAATAGGATTAAAAAATGAAAAATATACAAAATAAAAAGATAAATTAATCTATATATGAATGAATATTTTACAATAGAAAAAGAATTCATTTTTTAATGGAATAGAAATATTAGTATTAAAACCATTTTATTATAAGGGTTTAACAAAATAATAAATAATTATTCATTAAATATCACTAGATACTTTAATTTAAATAAATATGTTATAAAATTTAATTAATAAATGGCATTTAAAATACACAAATTTTAAACTATATAATAATTAATTTTGATAATCAGAAATAAACAACTATCAATATTTATAATCAATATTTAGAATAATCTTTCTTAATCGATTATTAGAAAAAACCAAAAATCTTTTTACATGATTATTTCATTTAATTTTAATTTAACTAAATTAAACAAATCATAATTCAATCGCCGAATTAATTTTAATTAATATGAAATAAAATTAAAGAATAAATTAAATTTCACAAATTTTCAAAAATTAATTCATAAATTATCGAATTATTTTAGGACCAATATGTTGCACTTGCAAGATCATTGTACCAAACAAAAATTTAAAATAATGTGCTTTGGCTGGAACATCAATAACAACGTGTGATAACGAATAGAAAAAGAGAACCAAATATGTCAGGACGCTAATCATATACATTAATAAAATAATAACAAGTAATTATAACATTATGTAATTATTAGTAAAATTATAGAAGAAATTAATTTAAGATAGAAAGTTCTTATAAAAAATTAAATAAATAAATGCACACAAATTGATTTAAAAAATATATTTTCAACGTAAAATAATTAATAACAAATAAATTTTTCCAGTAAGAATTTAAAAAAATGGATAATCAGATGCCCCTTGAATGATAAAAAATTGGACCTTTTGATAAGTAAATATAGGACAAATGATAATCAAATAATTTATAAGAAAATTTAATGATAAAAAGTTTAGGAAAAAACCTACTTTAATAGAAGATAAGATAAAAAATTAATATAAAAATATTAATTAATAGCATATTTTATGAACTTATAAAAAATCATTGAAAATTTAAAATAAAATTTATATATGAAGATTGAAGAGTTAAACATAGATAAAATTTAATTTAGAGATAATTTATCATATTTTTTGTTTAAATAATTATAACAACATTATAATGGATTTTAAAAAATCATCTATCTTTGAACTGAATTGTGAGAAAAATGATAATATTATTTAGTAAAATATAGAATGTAACCAATCAAAATTGGTTATTTTTCATACAATGATTAGACTAGCCTATTTTATTATTTCATAATATCGTTTGTATTCAATTAAAAATCTTAATTTAAAATTGGATAAAAAAGCTTTTTAATATATATTTTACTAAAAAAAATAATTTATAAAAATAAAAGATATGTAATAATATAATGGTATTTTATCTTTTGTTATATAAAAATTTTAATTTTATAATGAAAAATTAATTAAAATAAATAAAAAATGAAAATATATATTTTTCATTAGTTCATAAAGGAAGATAAGCTTCAATTAAGCATAAGCTACAAATTAAAAACAAAATGGAAATTAAATAAAAAATCAATAAATTAATAAATATTATTATCATAATCAATGGAATTTTATATAAAATAAAAAAATAAATGCAATAAATGAATACACGTATATTTTATTCTTAATTATTTAAAAT
>LDKF01001159.1:16315-39280 GCA_001026735.1 Rotylenchulus reniformis
ATTGAAAATTTAAAATAAAATTTATATATGAAGATTGAAGAGTTAAACATAGATAAAATTTAATTTAGAGATAATTTATCATATTTTTTGTTTAAATAATTATAACAACATTATAATGGATTTTAAAAAATCATCTATCTTTGAACTGAATTGTGAGAAAAATGATAATATTATTTAGTAAAATATAGAATGTAACCAATCAAAATTGGTTATTTTTCATACAATGATTAGACTAGCCTATTTTATTATTTCATAATATCGTTTGTATTCAATTAAAAATCTTAATTTAAAATTGGATAAAAAAGCTTTTTAATATATATTTTACTAAAAAAAATAATTTATAAAAATAAAAGATATGTAATAATATAATGGTATTTTATCTTTTGTTATATAAAAATTTTAATTTTATAATGAAAAATTAATTAAAATAAATAAAAAATGAAAATATATATTTTTCATTAGTTCATAAAGGAAGATAAGCTTCAATTAAGCATAAGCTACAAATTAAAAACAAAATGGAAATTAAATAAAAAATCAATAAATTAATAAATATTATTATCATAATCAATGGAATTTTATATAAAATAAAAAAATAAATGCAATAAATGAATACACGTATATTTTATTCTTAATTATTTAAAATATCTTATAATGATATAACAAAAATTTTATTTAACAAAAATTTTTGATAATAATATTAAAAATCATAACATGCATAAAATTCTTTTTAATTTTGTGATATTCATAATCGAGAGAATTCTAACAAAATCAGAGCATTAATGATTTACATTAACATTTAATAACAAAATTTAATAATGTTTCAGTCTATCAAATATAAATTTCATAAAAGTATACAACATAAATTAAAAATAAAACTTCAAAATTAAAGATAGAATTAAATAATGTATATACGAAAAATCGGAAAATAAATTATTTATATTTAAATAATGAAAAAATAAATTTGATTAATTAACCTGATTAATAAGATATAATTATATATTTTTAAATCAATAATCATTATTTTAGAATGATTATTTGAAAAATTATCATTAATAAAAATTAAGAATTATTATTAATGGAAATCTTAAAATTGTTAAAGTAGATATTTCTAAATAGATTCTAGCAAATTTGTAATAAAAAAATACCCATAAAAATTAATTATTTTTATTAAAAAATTTATTTATAAATAGGACAGATTATGAGGTAATAATCCCAAAAGAACTTTTTAAAAAATCAGAGAGCGAGTGATATAATATAGAAGAAAAAAGAACTATTTAAAATTGGCAATAATATTTTGTAGAAAATTTTCATTTATATAATAAACACTTTGTAATTAAAATTAACAAAATTATAATAAACTTTTATCGATACAAATTTATAAAATGATTTATTTTTAATATAAAAGGTAATTAATAAGATATATTTCTTAAATAATTTGAAAATTAATTCTTCTAAAATATTAAAAAAATAAAATCTTTTTAAATAGTCGAAATTAATATATGTATATACGTATGATTTTATTAGGATATTAATAATTACTAATATTAAAATAATAATAAATTATATATAAATAATAATGCGTATTGGTGAATATAAAAATTTATATAAATTATTAAAAAATATTTTAAATTAATTTAATACAAGAGAAATTAATGGATCTAAAAACAATATTGTATTATTGTCCAATCCCAACGCCTAACGGACACACTTAAGTAGTTAAATAAAATTTAAAAAAGATAGCAAATTGTTTCTATAAAATTAATAAAAATTAAGATGCGATATCTATAACAATTTTCCAATTTTAAAGAATTCAATGAAAATATAATGAAAAAGTAAAGTTATATATAAAAACAATATTAAAATTATGATTAATTGTTTAATTTTTATAGAAAACTAATAGATTATATTTTACAAAAATATGTCCTGAATGACTAGAATGACTAATTAAAATAAAATTTATAACATGATAAAGTTGTATAATTTAATCCATCATAGATTTAAAATCAATAATAGAAATACTGATTAGAAAATTACCATCCTCAAGATAGAAATTTATAATATCACTTTTTTAAATATGCAAGGGATAGCGAGAGAACATTACTATAAAATTATTGAAGAAAAAAATAATTTAAGTATAATAACCATAAATGTCATGCATTAAAATCTTAACTTCCATACATTGTTTAATTAAATCCATTAATTCATATATTGTGATTCACATAGGTATAATACTTTTTTTAATAATAATAAACGGCTATATATGGACTGCATAAATATTTATTGGATACACGTATATGTAAATTAATTTTTGAATGAGAAATTATTGTATAAATCAATAATTACAAATTAACTAAATATGAAATAAATAAATTATTCAGATATCACCACAACCAGTTGTGGTGATGTACGAAAATAAGACGAGAGGAACTTCCGATGACGGACTTACAATGCAAATGCATCGAACTTTATAAATTTATCTATATGATGCGACAAAAAGATTTAATTTAGTAATTAAGCTAAAATTATATTATTTATATATTTTATTAAATAAATTTCTTAAATTGTTATCATAAAAATGATAATATTAATTTTATTCTTATTAAAAGAACTTCTATCGACGAATAAGGCATGGATTTATTCAGTATTTCCGAAGTGTAAATTTTGAATTGTTATTATCGCTTTTTAATAAATTTTATATAAAGATTATTTTCATAAAATAAATACAATTGAAATAAAAATCCCATAAATCAAAAACTCCAATATTTATATTTGCTTAAGATTTGATGAATAATATTTAAAAATTCTAAAACTTTTGCTAATGAGTTTTACTTTTTATTAAAATTATGTTATTATTATTATAAATAATTAAATATAAAAATTTTGATGTAACGAAAAAATATTGAATATAATTAATAAAATCATCTATGTAACATTTACACATAGTTAGAAGATTAAACAAAAAAAGATTTTGTAATATTGCGATGCTGTACATCAATTTTCAATCATTATATAAGTAAATAATAGAAAATTCAATAGCATAAAAATTACAAATTATTGTAAATCATTTGAATATATTTAATAAAAAAATTTATATGAAAGGTTAAAATTTATAACAATTTATCTAAATAATGATGTGCATTTAATTTCTTCATTCAATGATGATTGTGTGATTTGCAAGTAATATTAAGTTAATTTTATAATATTAAGTAATAACTAATGAATATGATTTGCATTAAACAGTGCAACTTTGCTCTTATTATATGTCCTATGAGAAAATACAGAAGAATATTATGAAAATTATTTCAAAGAAAGAATCGAAATATCACATTTTATATTAATAATTCAAAATTATAAGATTATACTCGAACCAAAGCACTCTGCTTGTTATTCATTTATAATAAGTTAATACTCTTATGAAAAGGGAGTAGTATTTTTAGTGCTTATTGTCGGTCTGTTATCAATTTCTCTTCATTAAATATATATTAATATTTAATTGTGAAAAATTTTAATATTGCCAAACCATATTTATGTGTGAGAGTAAAGAGAGAAAGAAGGGTGAAATAACGAGAGGATTAAAGCTGAAAGAGTAGGGAGAGAGAGGAGGAGGAGAGAAGAAAATGGAGGTAGAGCGAAATAGAGACTAAGGAGAGGGAGGAGGAGGAGAAAAGTGAGAGAATAGAGGGGAGTGCACGTATACGGATGAAAGTTAAAATGTAAAATTTAATACATTCGATTTATAAATGGTGAAATGCAAATTTGATTTTTCATAAAAGCTATAATATTCTCCGAAAATATATAATATTTTTTATTCTGTAATTATATATAATAAAATTATACCATAATTAATTACAATAAAGTATTGGAATAAAATTAGGATATTTTTTAATAAATATATTACTACTAAAAAATTCTTTAAAATTATATTTAAAATTGTATTTTCCATAATTAATTCTTAAATTGTACAAATAATAAAATAATTTAAAATAATAACGGCTAAATTATGAAAAAAAATAATAATAATTCTATTAAATAATTAATATGAAATTATTTTTAAAAATATTTAAATTATACTTCTAATATTTAGATTATTGTACTATAAAATATTTGTTCATACAATAATATAACTAATCGATAAGATAATACCTTTCTGAATCTATTTTTTCTTTGTATATTAATATATTAAAATCTATTTTTTTCTTTATATATTAATATAGTAAACCTATGGAATTGAAGATGCACATAACGGATCTATCAGCAGTATCGAAATTAGTTGTCACTTCCAATAAACACCAGGAAAAAATCATTTAATTTTAAGTTATAAGAATTAAGAATTTTTTCAAGAAATCTTATTTGTTAAAACATTAATTTTGTAATTATGGTTGCAAAGGGACATAAATTATAAAAAAAACTCCAAATTGGTCTGAATAAATAAATTAATTAACAAGATGAATTTACTGAGAATAAATCTCATTCTTTCTAGGGAAATTATATTATTCATTTACTACGAATATTTATTATTTATTGTTTGATAAATTAATAGACTTATCTTAATCTCTGAAAGAATTTCATTTGAAAAATTCAAATAATATAGATTATAACATGATAAAGAATTAGATTTCAATGATCAAATAAAATCGTATCAAAAATACTGTGAAATAGTATTAATCTACTAACATAAATACAATAAAATTATTTTATAATAAGGAAGAATAAACAATTATTAAAATTCGGAAAAAAATAATAAATATTATAACAGAGAAGTATCACTAAAAGAATGAATAATTTTTTTTTCAAAGCCAATAACTCGATCCAACGTTGACGATGTGATCGGCATAACAACACACTCCCTTTACATAACAAAGTGCGGCGCTTTCTTCGCTCCACATTGCGAGAATGCCGAACTATACTCGATTAATTTGAGAGTCCCTGCTAGTGGCTCTGGAACCTAACCATATGGTATCTAACCATAACCATAACCATTTATATCTCTCTTAATTAAATAGGGAAATAACTCAATTACTAGAATTATTAATCAATTCTGAGTCTAGATTCCTCAATACTCTGTTCGAGGATAAACATAAAATAAAATTTTAAATTGGCTTTCTTTATTAGTGAAATTTACACAAAAAAGTTATACTTGTGATTTATGTTTATATTACCGGAAAATTTATAAATGATTTTTAAATTAACAATTCATTGAATAATTGTAAATCTTTTTCTAAATTTGTTAATAATTTAAATTTTATAAATGTGACTATGTAAAAAATTAAAATAATTTTTATTTATTAAAATTTAATTCATAATAAGAAATATTAGAATTTTGCTATATTTTTAAAATTAAATGCAGATTTAAAAAATATTTTTTATAATTACTGATATACAAAATAAGTATTAATTTTTTTATAAATGTTGGGTCAACAACCCACAAAGAACTGGAATAGGATTTAAGATGATGTTTGGCGTTCCGCCCACGATCTTTCATAACATTGTGACTTTAGATCCTCCCTTCCCAGTTCTCTTTCCCCAATCATTCCACATAATTACTTTTTAAAATAGAGTCGCTTCCCTATAATTTCCCGCTCTCAAATTATTCTGCTGTTATTATTGCTCTTAATAAAGTTATTTATTTATTTCTTCGGTCCTATTAATTGTGTCATCAAAGGCACAACAGTGGCGCAGTCAGTAGGATAAAAGAACCTCCGAAAAGCAGAAACCAATTCGGACAGAAAAAATTTCGTGGGTTTGAAATCTTTGTTGTTCCCACCACAGCAGGAACAGCACACCCATCGATCGATTTTTCCGTCCTACACACATCCATCCGTTGTTCGCCTGACTTAAGGACTCTTCTTCATCGCCAATCAACCAAGACAGCAAAGTCCCTGATTAGTAGTTTGGCACTACTTATCAGAAGAAATCACCGCGCTCCTGTTTTGTGTTTTGGCAACAGAACTCAGGTCATCCACGCGCACCTCTATCGCTAACTAACTTGGCGCTAGTTAGCATATATAGAGGCTTTCTTCACTTCTCTCCCAACTTTGCGGTTCACCCGAGTCCCGAACATGGATCCAACGCTCACTGCACTGCTACAAAAGCTCACCGATGTGGTCACCAAGCAGCAGACCCAAACCGGCGCAGCAGTTTCGACAAATTTGCCGGACATCCAGCCCTACGAGCATGAAGAGGGAGTGGACAATGGCTTCGAGGAGTGGCTGGATCGCTTCAGCTTCGCACTCGACTGCAATGCAGCATCGCTGACCGATCAAGCAAAGGTCAAGCTGCTTATGACGAAGCTGAGTCCAGCGGCATTCGCCGAGTACAAGCGATCCTGTCTCCCTTCCGATCTCACCAGCTTCACCTTGGCACAAACCAAGGATCGGCTCCTCAAACTGTTCACCAAATCGCAATCGGTTTTCATCGACCGATACGATTGTCTGAGGGCCACGCGAGAGGACGGCGAAGATTTCAGCACATTCATCAACCGTCTGAAAGCTTTGTTCCGCAAATTCAGATGGTCAGACCTGACGGAGGAGCAGTTCAAAGCGCTGATCCTCCTGACTTCCCTGAAATCGGGAAAGGACCTGAAACTCCGTCAGCACATTCTCGCCAGGCTGGCCACGGACGGCGACAATGCCGACTTCACTTTCGAAAAGCTGGTCAATGAGTTGCAAACTCTGCTCTCTACCCAAACTGAAGCCAAACTCCTTGAGCAATCCACGTCCACTTCACGGGTCAATGCAGTGCATCAGAAGTCAAACAAACCGAAGTCGAGCAAATTCACACAGCAACAGCAAAAGGGGAAGCCCCAGTCTTCAGCGCAAGAAAAGCCACCACCAAGCGCTTGTTTTCGATGTGGTGATCTGCATTGGGCGCGCAACCGCCCGCACACTTCACATACATGCAACAAGTGCAGGAAGACTGGTCACCTGGAGAAACAATGCGACAAAATTCGCGACTTCCAGGCCAAAAAGGGGAAGGGTCAGAAGAACTGCAACACAGTCACCCTACTCGCCTCGTTCATCAACACGGTCACAGCCTCGGGCCTACTTCAAGCACCCATCATCATGAATGGTGCTGAAGTCTCCTTCACCCTCGACTGCGGAGCAGAGGTGAACATCATCGATGAGCGCACACACCGCTCAATCGGCAAGCCTTCAATCCAGCTATGCAGTGAGCAGGGACGCTTCTTCGAAGGAACCCGATGTTCGTTCATCGGGAAAGACCTGACCACGTTCGAATTCAACGGCATCATCACAGAACAGCCGTTCTATGTGGCCAAACGCGGAGCACTCAATCTACTATGCGCATCGACAATGGACAAATTCGGATTCCTTGAGCACATCAAGCAACTCATTCAAGGGAAAACGAGTCCATCGCATCATTTGGGCAGTGTTGCGCCAGTAAACGACCCCGTCAAAGTCGAGTCGGTCATGGCCAAACTCCAGTCAGAGTTTCCGCAGGTCTTCGCAGACGACTTGGGACACTGCACCAAAACTCAGGCTCATCTCGTTCTCAAGCCAGACGCGGTACCCGTCTACCGAAGGGCTCGGCCAGTGCCGTACGCATCCTTGCCAGTTGTGAACAGCGAACTGGACCGTCTGGAAGAGATGGGAGTCATCAAGTCAGTCGACCACACTCATTGGGCCGCACCCATCCTGGTCGTCAAGAAAGCAAACGGGACAGCCCGTCTTTGCGCTGACTTCTCAACTGGCTTGAATGATGCGCTCATGCTCAATCAGCACCCTCTGCCACTGCCAGAGGACATCTTTGCAACCTTAAACGGGGGCNGCCAAGGACGCATGGCTTTTGGCCATGAATGAAGTGTCGTTTTGACGGGATTCTTTGACACGGTTGCACAAGATGCACAGTTTTGGACGAAATGGTCGATCTCCTTGTCCATGAGCGGCCAGTAGACATGAAGACGAGCGAGCGACTTCATGCGCTTGATTCCGGGATGTCCCTGATGAAGCATCTTCATGATTGCTGGACGAAGTGCCGCTGGGATGATGAGCCTCTCATCGAACATCAGGCAGCCCTTCACAACGGAAATTTGGTCTTTCCGGCGAAGAAACTGTTCGAAAATTTCTGCAGGAAGATCCGGTGTTTCCTTGAACAGACCACACTCATTGGGCCGCACCCATACCGAAGGGCTCGGCCAGTGCCGTACGCATCCTTGCCAGTTGTGAACAGCGAACTGGACCGTCTGGAAGAGATGGGAGTCATCAAGTCAGTCGACCACACTCATTGGGCCGCACCCATCCTGGTCGTCAAGAAAGCAAACGGGACAGCCCGTCTTTGCGCTGACTTCTCAACTGGCTTGAATGATGCGCTCATGCTCAATCAGCACCCTCTGCCACTGCCAGAGGACATCTTTGCAACCTTAAACGGGGGCCAAATTTTCAGCCAGATCGATCTAAAGGACGCTTACCTCCAAGTGGAACTGGACGACGAGTCCAAGGAGCTGTGTACAATCGCCACCCATCGCGGCAACTACCAGTACCAGCGCCTGCCCTTCGGAGTTAAGTCAGCGCCGGGAATATTCCAGTCGATCATGGACAGCATGCTTGCTGATCTCCCGTTCACCACAGCCTATTTGGATGACGTCATTGTTGTCAGCAAGTCATTCGAAGAGCACAAAGCACACCTTCAGCAGCTCTTCGGACGCATCCTAGAGTATGGATTCCGGGTTCGCATAAACAAGTGCTCGTTCTTCCAGGACCAGATCAAATATCTGGGCGTCATCATTAACAAAACTGGAAGAACCCCGGACCCAAACAAAATTCGCGCAATCGCGGACATGCCAGATCCGACAAACGTTTCGGAACTTCGCTCACTTCTTGGTATGGTAAACTACTACCAGGAGTTCGTCCAAAATTTCCGCTTCATCCGGCAACCGCTGGACAATCTTCTGAAGCAGGACACTCCTTGGGTCTGGGACCAGAAGTGCAAGCAGGCATGGCGCAAAATCAAGGAACTGCTGCAGTCGGACCTGCTACTCACACATTATGATCCGTCACTCGAGATCATTGTGGCAGCCGACGCTTCACAGCATGGGATCGGAGGAGTCATCTCACACAAATTCCCCGATAGCACCATCAAAGCAGTCTCCCATTTCTCGCGTGCACTCACAGCAGCTGAGCAGAACTATGGACAAATCGAAAAAGAAGGTCTGGCCCTCGTCGAGGCCTTCAAGCGGTTCCACAAAATGATCTACGGTCGCAGATTCACACTGCTCACCGATCACGAACCCTTGAAGAAGATCTTCGGCGGCAAAGATGGTGTTCCCAAGTACACACACAACCGTCTCATCAGATGGTCACTCATCTTGCTGGCCTACGATTTTCGCATTGAATACGTCAAAACTACGGATTTCGGCCAAGCAGATGCGCTTTCGCGACTGATTGCTCAACAACGGCAACCAAATTCGGATGATGTCGTCATTGCATCCTGTGATCTTGAAGCCGACTTGAACGACAGTGTTCACCAAGTTGTACGGCAACTTCCAGTCACTTACAAGGATCTCATCGCAGCTACCGATCAGGACCAGCAGCTTCAATCAATCCGGACTTTCATCCAGACGCAGTGGCCTCGTCGCCATCTGTTCAAGGAAACACCGGATCTTCCTGCAGAAATTTTCGAACAGTTTCTTCGCCGGAAAGACCAAATTTCCGTTGTGAAGGGCTGCCTGATGTTCGATGAGAGGCTCATCATCCCAGCGGCACTTCGTCCAGCAATCATGAAGATGCTTCATCAGGGACATCCCGGAATCAAGCGCATGAAGTCGCTCGCTCGTCTTCATGTCTACTGGCCGCTCATGGACAAGGAGATCGACCATTTCGTCCAAAACTGTGCATCTTGTGCAACCGTGTCAAAGAATCCCGTCAAAACGACACTTCATTCATGGCCAAAAGCCATGCGTCCTTGGCAACGCGTTCACATGGACTACGCCGGTCCATTCAATGGCAAGATGTATCTGATCATCGTCGACGCCTTCTCCAAGTATCCGGAAATTTTCGAGATGCCTTCCACCACATCGACTGCAACGATCGCGAAACTCCGTTACCTGATCTCCAGGCACGGCATTCCGGAAACCCTAGTCTCGGACAACGGAACACAGTTTCGCAGCAGCCAATTCCAACAGTTCACGCAGAAGCATGGAATTGAGCACCTTTTCAGCGCTCCGTATTCACCACAGTCGAACGGTTAAGCCGAGAGATTCGTCGACACCTTCAAGCGTACATTCGCCAAATTGAAGGGGGAGGGGATCACTCAGGACATCTTGCAGACGTTTCTGATCACCTACAGAACGACCCCCTGTCATGCACTTTCAGAAGGCAAGTGTCCAGCCGAACTCTTCATCGGCCGCAGACCTCGAACTTCACTGGATCTGCTTCTACCGCCTTCCACTCAACCGACTGTGCGTGATCTCCCAATGGAGGAGCAATTCAACCGGAAACACGGCGCCCGACAGCGGTCGTTCGACCTCCAGGATGCCGTCTTCGCTCGCCACCGCTCGACGCAGGAATGGCGTCCCGGACGGATCAGCAACCGACGAGGCGTGATCTACGAAGTCGCCTTCGAGGATGGACATCAGGTAGGTTTCACACGAACCAGCTCGTGTGAAATTCCGGATTTGGCCGTCGATGACACGTTGGACGTGTTCAACGACACATTTGGCCTGCCTCTGCCACCTTTGGTCCCGCCACCGGCTGAAGTGCTACCCCCGTTGGAAGTGCCTGAGATCGCGGAAAGGACACCTTCACCCCCTCGTCGTCGCTATCCGGAACGGACCAGACGCCCGCCGGTTCGATTGGACCTGTGATCCGCCATCTTTTCCCTGCCACGGACCGTCCAAAAGAGGGAGGTGTTGGGTCAACAACCCACAAAGAACTGGAATAGGATTTAAGATGATGTTTGGCGTTCCGCCCACGATCTTTCATAACATTGTGACTTTAGATCCTCCCTTCCCAGTTCTCTTTCCCCATTCATTCCACATAACCACTTTTTAAAATAGAGTCGCTTCCCTATAATTTCCCGCTCTCAAATTATTCTGCTGTTATTATTGCTCTTAATAAAGTTATTTATTTATTTCTTCGGTCCTATTAATTGTGTCATCAAAGGCACAACAATAAAAAAATATTTATTATTTAAAAGGATTTTAGTTTTAAAATCTAAAAAAGATCTACACCATTCGATATAAAATAAAAAATATTGTATTAAAATAAAAAATAATTTTATGGCGATTTTTTAGATATAAAGCATTAAATGTGAGAAACAATATTTTCTAAATTATGAAATAAACTAATAAATGTTATTTTAATTTGTAATAAAGTTTAATATTTTTTATATTTAAACTATGTTTTAGTATTCCGTACTCGATCGCGATCGAGTTCACGACCGCTAATGATGGAGTCAATAAGGGAAGAGCAGTATGATAAACTTCGGTAATAAAAGAACAAAATAAAATTTATTCTAATAATTATTCTAATAAGCGTAATTCTGTATCTATTCTTATATAACTATATCAGTATAAAACTTTACTCCAGGTGAAGATTAAATTATTTTGATTCCATTGATAAAATATGTATTATCAAACAGTGAGGATGACAGACAATTTGAGTAAAGTTATACCGATTTTTTGGGCTTTGAGACGTTAAAAATGCCACCTTGGTTATCTCCCGAAAAAAATTAAAACCAAAGGTATAAAAGGTAAGTTTGTAAATAATTTTATGTTCTATCTTTAGGTATAATTTTTTACGAATTTCTGGAAAAAATTTCGAAATATCACTTAAAAAATTTTTCGATATATTCCTGAAATTTAGATTTTTTCCGGGATATTCTTTAAAAAATTACACCAGAAGATAGAGCATAAAATTCTGCACAACTTTACCTATTATATCTCTGGTCTAATTAAAAATTTTTTCTGAGAATAGAGAAGGTGGCATTTTTAACGCACAAATTGACACTTTTTAAACGTCTGTCTCATCATCATTTTTGGAAATTTGCTGGCAAGACGCCTTCCTGACCATCCACATGATGCCAGTGGGCATTGAGCCACCAAATCCAGTGCTGAACGAGCTGTTCCGAGACGATGTGTTCAACGAGGACGGCGACGGAGGGACGCCGTACCTGGGAGAGGGGAGGGGGCGGAAATTCTATGTCGTTATAAAAAGGCTTAGTTGCAGTTTAACCGTCCCTTCGCAGATTAACCGTCCCAATAAATTTTTTAGCCGTCCCATCACAGTTTAACCGTCCCATTAAACTTTTAACCGTCCTATCACAGTTTAACCGTCCCAACAAATTTTTAACAGTCCAACCACATTCAATTTTCAACAAAATTATTTCCGCCTTACTTTCTTTATGTCGAACCGGAAAGTACGATAGTGTCGGATGGGTGGCGCTCTTATGGCGGTATTAGAGCTCTACAGCTACAGTTTCTCACAGATGGGTTAACCATCGTCTAATTTTTTTGGACCCTGGGGACCGGAATGATCACATCCAATCAATAGAGGCCACTTGGAAAGGACGGTGCTAGGTCGTTTGCCAAAAAGTGCAAATGGAATAATAGCATGCAACATAACATCCCCAATGACAAAATGACACCTGGAAAAAATAACCAACCAAAAGCCTTTTTAAATTAAAAAACTAATAAAAAAATTTAGATTAAATATAAAAACATGAAGATAATTATTATATAATTTACAAAAATGTTTTTTTAAATTCTTTATAAAATTATAAATTCTTTTAAAAAATATCATACATGAAAAAAATCATAATAAAATAAATTATTTCACCTTTTTATTTTTACAATTGTTTCCAGCTTATTTATTATATTTTTGTTTTAAAAAATTTAATTTACTAACTTGTATGGCTTTTAGGTGGTTATTTTTTCCAGGTGTCATTTTGTCATTGGGGATATTATGTTGCATGCTATTATTCCATTTGCACTTTTTGGCAAACGACTCAGCACGGGAAAGGACTAAAGGATGGATTACGTCATCTTCATGGATCGAATACGAAATTGTTACCCATTTATCTTTTCCAATACATGTTTCGAAGATTTCATAGTAATCGCAACATTTTTCCAATACATTCTAGAATAGAAGGAATGCGCGAACAATATCCTTTTTAATTGCTCTTGTTATTACTGTTAATTTGTTGATTCTTATTAGTAAAAGTTATTTTTTTATTGATGCGATTTAATTTGATGGGACGGCTAAAAATTTATTGGGACGGTTAAACTGTGATGGGACGGTTAATCTGCGAAGGGACGGTTAAACTGCAACTAAGCCTTATAAAAATAATATCAAAAATAAACTTCTTATATTTTGTATAAATTTTGAATTACCATTATTTTTTAAAAATCTTTCAAATCTGATGCCAAATTCGGATTAAGCATTTAAAAATAATTCCCAAGTTGTTTTGGAACGAAAATAATCAAAAAAAAATTTGAAAAATTAAATTTTGAAAAAATTTGATATGTAATATGAACGCCAGAAAAGTCCGGAAATCAGGGCTATTTTGTTTTCGAATTTGGTTTCGAAACGATTAGTCAAATGCGGTTGGCGCTTCTGCTCTCTTCTCTTTGCCTCGTTCCTTCATTTCATTTCACTTGATCCAAAGACCATTCTGTCTTCGTGTGGGCGTGTCCCTCCACCAAGTCCAAATAAATACAGGGTGCGGCAAAAGTCCTGTTACACAGTAAAATGCAAATAACTTTTTTATTAATTGATCAAATCACAATCAAACAGCTCAAAAGATGCGCAACAAAATAGGGTACTTATACATATAATTAGATTTAAATAAGCCCTACCTTGGAAGAGAAATTTAGAAGAAATCGCACTAAAAAAATTCGACGCTGGCACGCAGGTACCCCCCATCCTTATACCGGGCAAAAATTTCTTACACACGAGCTCTATCAAAATCGTTAAAACGATAGAATACGGGCAAAACATCCTGCTCTTTCTAACCATATTATCAGATATTCCAAACATCCAGCTTAAGTTATGGTTTAGGTTGAATTTAATCAAGGAACAAAAAAAACCCTGTTTTTCATGAAATCATGGGCCAAAATCAATTAAGATTATTACTTATAGAAAAGTTTGCATAGTGTTTTTAAACCTCGTTCTATAGGCTAATTTTAGGGCCAGAATTGAAATTTTACAATAGGATTTAGCACTCACCCACAGAGCTCACGAAATTTAGGGGTGGTGCCGGATCCATCTGCCCGGGTTTATCACAGCTCAAGAATGGCCTCCCTATTTTCCTGATCTGAACCCGATGGATTTTCCAACTGAGCTATTTTGGAGGCCAGGGCCTGTGCTACTGCTCATAAAAATTTGAAGTCGCTCATGCAGGCTCTCTTAGAGAATGGGGCAAAATTCCACTTCAAGGGTTGTGTGCCAGCGTCGAATTTTTTCTCGCGCGATTTCGTCTCTATTTCTGTTCCAAGGGTGGCAATTTTTAATCTAATTTTTATATAAGTACCTTATGTAGTTGTGCATCTTTTGCCATTATCTGATTTTCATTTTATTATTTAATAAAGAAAAAAAATAAAAATTCTTAAAATATTTTTACATTTATTATTCGTTTTTTTGACAATAAATTTTCATTTATGATTTAAAACATTTTATTTATTTTAAGTTAAATATGTATATTATATTCTATTCTATATTCGTATATTTCAATGTGAGATTAATTTTAATCTTTTTATTATGCATTCTTAGATCATTTAAAATAAAATAAACTGTTATTATAATTGCTGAATTATTTAATTTACTTATATTTATTTGTTTTACTAATTTTTATTTCACTATAAAATCATTAGAGACACTTTCTAAATATATTTACAAAATAAGTTTTTTCATGATTTTTATATTGATTATTTATTGTTATTTATTATTAATATATGATAAAAAATTATTATTGTAATTATTATATTACAGTTTATTATTATTATACAATATGTTTGGATTGAAAGTTTTTATTGATTCAAAGGATGATTTTAAATTAAATGTAAAAAAAATATTAATTACATATTTTTAATTTATTTATACTCCATAATTTTTGAATTGAACATTCTTCATAAAAATATAAAGAAAACCAATCCATTGAAATATTTTTAAAGAAATTTTCATTTTTATTCATCTATTTATTCATCTAGTTATTAATTAAATAATAATGAGTTATTCTTAAGATTCATAGTTTTGATGGGTTTTATCCATATAATTATAATAATTTACATATTCTGCATACAAATTATTGTTAAAGGCTTATTATAATTTTGATTATTGTAAACGCTTATTCTGATTACATTTTATGAAATAGATAAGAGGAAATTGTCACCAATATTATGATAAACATCCATTAAAGATTTCTTATAAAATTATAATTTAACCGTAAAATAAGAGTTTTTTGCAATACTATTTTTATAAGAAATTAAATAAAATATTTTAATATTTTTTTAAAGCATTCATCATCATCGATCACTTACATCTCTATAGTTGTAGTATGAAGTGATGATGCTTAAAATTTAGATCTTCTATTCAAATTCATTGTGTCCGGCTACTCGGAGCAATTCGGTTGTCTTTAATTGGTATTTATCAAAAATTAATAATCAATAATTTAGATAATAAACTGTTTTAAAAGTTTTTTGATTTTATTGATATTCTTTTAATAATGAAAATTTTTTGCTTACTTTGCATGAGTGTTTATAATTTCTAATTTTTCAACTTGTTATTGCTTCCAAAATTAATTTTGAAATTTAAATTAGTTTAAATTGATCTTTTTAAAAGATTTTTGGGCGTAAGTGAAATAAATAAGTTATAAACACTTTTAATAATTTTCTTATTATTTAATTTTTTTACTTTTTTTATATAATATCATATTAAATTTATCAAAAAATTATTTATTACAATGATTCATATAATATAGTAAACCAACTTTTGAATTTGTTTTATTTAATCTCTATTTTATTTTTAATATCCATTCATATAATGCAGATATTATAAGTTATTATGTATTTTTTATGCTGCATTTATTAATCGATAATTTGTATTTATATGAAATCCACAAAATTATGACCAAATATATTGCAAGAATAAATATTTCTGCTTCTTATTTGTTCTTCTTTTTAAAATTCAATATTAATTCTTTTTAATTTTCTATATTAATTTATAAATAAATATACCTATATAAAATATTTAAAATTTAATTATTTGTTAAAGCAAATAATTACTAAAATTTTAATTAACATTTCACCTATATTAGAATAATAATAAAGAAAATTCGGAAATATCGTTTTAATCTTTTAATAAAACTAATTTATCCATTTTTAATAATAATTAATTTTATTAATATTTATTCCTTTCCTTCTTTAAGAAATTTTATGAAATTTATTGTTGAAAATAAAATTATTTTAAAGTATAATATAAAATAATTTTCAAATAACTTTACTAGTATGGTTTATTAATTAATTAATTTCTCACTGTTTATATTATTAAATAAATTTTATTAATGAAATAATTTTTCAAATTTTTCATTTCGTCCATTTAATTTGGGTAAGCAAGAGTTTTATTATATTATTTATATTTATTTACAATATTATTTAAATTGTTATTTAATTTATAGCAATTAAAAAATATAAATTGTAAATTTATTAAAATCATTGCAATTCATTATTTTTATAAATATTCTTTCTATAAAATAAAACACATTTTTAATATAAAATATTTAATACATTTAAAATATAAAATATTTACTATTGTATAAATTTTTAATTAAACATTAATCAAAAAAATTTTCAATGAAATTATTTTGATATTTTAATATTCTTTATATAAATTTATTATATAAATAGTTTCTTTAAATGGTATTATTTTTTATAAATCGTAAGTATGCTTTGCTATGGTGTTTATGATATGACAATTGCATTTTACAAATATAAGTTAGTTAAAATATTCATTTTTATCAAAATTTATTTTTCGATTATTTTAAATTAACTTTAATATATATTTTTTATTAAATGCTATTTTTGAGCAACCATAATATTTTAATAAAAATACAAATTTTTCTTATATTATTAGCTGCCTGGCATATTAGTTAAATTTTAAAGGAAAATTTTAATTATTATCTCTGAATGCTTTTTTCATTTATTATATTTGGTATATAATATAAATATTATAAATCAATTAAATGGAAATTTTTCAATTTAATATTATATTTATAGCAATTTGTTATTAAATCTAATATATTTCTTATCTGTTGTGCCAATGGAAATATGTTACAGCTGATCAAATTAATGAATTAATTCTTTATTGATTGTTCGTTTTTGGGGCATTTTTTAAAAATATATAAGTATTTCCATTTTATGTTTTTAAGTGTAATTAAATGGATAATATTTTTTATGCCGTTTTAATGTTATCATCTCCTAATATCAAATTCTCTAATAATTTATTTTAATAGATAATTAGCCAAAACAATTAGAATTTTAATTTAAGTTGAAAGATTTTTGTTTTTAACTATTGATAGATATTCGTTGCTACGCCTCTTCCACAATGCTCCAAATTCAACAAATGTGAATGTTATCATATTGTGAGTTATGTATCTGACGGTTCGCGACAGAGAGGACACGGCGAGAAACATTTGCTGGTGCTCCACCCTGTCTTTGAACTTCGAGACGTCCATGATAGTCAATATAATAGTCAATGAAATCTCTACAATTATTGTGGTATTTTTCTAATGCATTATATATATTTTCTATGAATATTTATTTCATTAATTATTTAAAAAAAATAAAATATTATCTATATACAATCTGATTTTTAATGGATTAGAAAAAACCTCTAAAAACTGCAAAATTTATAAATTTGTAAAGGTTTAAAATATTAAATTTATATATGTTATATGTTTAAATTAATATTTAAAAAAATAAATTATTCTTGATAATTATATAAATTCTAAAGTTTCCTGTTTGACAAAATTTCGGCTGAATTTGGTCACGCCGTCAATGAAAGATCCTTCCAAAAGGATATTGCTTAAAATTGAAAAATTATTCTTTATGATAATTTTAGCTTGCGAGAAGAAGTCATAAAAAATGGTAACGAGTAATATCACAAACATTTTATTATTGGAATATATTTCTGTACGCTATAAATTGTAATTTACGAATTGAGCTCTTTTAATTATATAATAAAATTAATTAAATTATTTTGTGTAATGATTCTTGATTTTAAAAATTAATTCTCTGATTAAAATAATAATAACTCTCTCATACTTGATTCGGTAAAAAATGAATCCAAAATTTGCCTCCTCTTGGCTTCATGGGAGATCCCCCCATGAAGCCAAGAGGAGGTATTTAGGTAAATAATTATTATATGAAAATAAATTTATAAAAAATGAACTTATAAAAAAAATTAAAAAAAGGATTTTTATTTAACTTATATTATATAAATTAATAAAAGAGAAAATGATACAGAAAAATAGTGTTTACATAAAAACTTTTTTTCATCTTAATTTTTTGGCCTTTTAAATTTAATATTTTAAACATATATTTTTAAACATATAACATATATAAATTTAATATTTTGAACCTTTACAAATTTATAAATTTTGCAGTTTTTAGAGGTTTTTTCTAATCCATTAAAAATCAGAGGACCGGAAAATCCATTGGATACGACTTGCTGAGCGGTTCCGGGGGCCAAATCATTGGAAAACCCCGTTCCGTCCGGTATTTTTGCTCGGACTCCGGCATATCACCATCCAAAGGCATAGAAAGCCGGTATGGTTGGGTATGCGGAGGGACAAAATAGATGGAATTTTTGAAGTTGAGTGTTTTTTAACACTAGAATGGTCGGCTGGAACATTTTTCGGCTTTGAATTCCTGCCTTTCGACCTTCTTTTCCTTTTCTTCTTGGTCTCCTTTTTTGGAATTGAGACCGATTTCGAATCATTTTCAATTTGAGGACAAATTTTTTCATCATAATTTTCAAATAAATTGTCAAAACATTCGTTTAAATCCTCAGTTTCAATGGAACTTTCAGCCAAAATTGGGGATTTTTCTGGCGAATGTTCAAAATTTTTAGGGTCCTCACTTATGGTGCTTTCAGTCCTTAGAGAGGACTTTTCAGGCAAAAATTCAGAGGGACCATTTTCTTTAATAAGTTCGGCTTGGTCCTTAAAAATTTCTTGTGTAGGACGGATAATTCCCAACCGTCCCAATTGAATAATTTGGGGATTTTGTGAAGTATGATCAGAAACGGAATTTTGGACATTAGTCTGCAAAATTCTCTGACTATCCTGATCATTGACCGATGGGTACGAAATTTCGTTAACCCTTGGTCTCGAAATGATCACTTGATTTTGACTAAAGGTGGATGATTGTAGAGAAGTAAAAACCGGATATGAATTCACATTTTGGGTATTGGGAATTCCGGATTGAGAATAAAAAGCGGTGGAATGCGGTGAAATTGTAATTTGAGAACTCACAACGACCTGAATATTACTGGTCTGATTTGGGTTCATTCGCAATTGTGCGGAATTTTGGTAAATAAGTTGGTTGACCTGGGATTTATTTGGTTGCTGAGCAGACCAAACAACCGAATGATTATCGATTGGTGGATTGCTTGAGGCAAATTGCATGCCTTTATTGTGATTTTGGAACTGAGAATTCGAATAATTATTTGATTGCTGAGAACCATAATTATGTGGGGATTGTAGAGAATAGAAAGTTTGATTTGGATTGATGCCTCCAGAATTACCGGAATATTGCTGGTAAAACTGGGGTTTTTGGACCTGAAAATTGACCTGATTCCCGTAATTTTGCTGGGAATTTTGGGAAGAGTGATAAGCTTGGTTCCCGTAAAATTGTTGCGAATTTTGGGAAGGATAATAAGTTTGGTTCCCGAGATATTGCTGGGAAACTTGAGAAAATTGAGCTGGATTCCCGTAAAATTGCTGGGAATTTTTTGGGTCATATATCGGATACATATTTAGGAAAAGCTCAGAGACTTGCGAAAAATTGCTGCAAGTAGGAGGCTATTCGACTGTTAACCGAAAGGTCAGGGTTCGTTCCTCTTAGCACTTCTTTACAGTTCGAGTTACGAAATTATTTTAAACTCGAAGTAAGGAAAATGCCAAGTTTGTCGGGAGGGCCACGTAGAATATAAAAGGATTTATTTATATTCTTTGGGGTAGAAACGGGAATATGGCTTATAATATAAATGTGAAAATAAGAGCAATGTAATAAGGAATCCAATTGGAAACCTTTGCTCAATAAATAAGAAGGCAATCAATATAAAATATATTTATTTTCCAAACATCACTCTACAAATTAAGGAGTGATTGCGTCGGAGACGACTGAATAAGAAATGTGAATGGGAGGGGAAAAACATATTTGAGGGATGAAATGTCCAAATGCGGGGCGAAATTGGGCATAATGACATGAAATAATTCAAATTGCCGGATCAAAGTGTCCCGTTGTACTTCCTGTCCTGCGATTCTGAAAAATCCTGTCATGCAGTCCTGCACTTGCATTTTGAAAAAGCCGGTCTNGGGGGGGGGTGGAACGCCAGGGGAATGTGGTCCCTGGCAGTCCGATAGAGATCTCTGGGAAACTTTTTTTAGCATATTTTCAGAAGGAATTTGGTCATTTTTCATAGAAAATAAGTTTTTATTTTTCTTTGATTTTTCTAGATTTTCTGTTCATTTTTTATGAATTTTTACAATTTTTATGATTCGCGATTTTTTGATTTTTTTATGGATTTGTTTACCATCCCCAATTTTCGGTGGGATCCTTTTGCCAATGTTTAAGTTAAAAAGGCACCTTCAACGAAACCAATCCATATGTTTCGGCCAGCCGGAACTTGAAAATTTTTGAAAATTTTTGGAATGGTGGCCATTCGAAATTCTCGTTGTCGTAATTTAGCAAAAACTTTTCGCACAATTCTTTCACAACGGGAACATCGAATTTGTCCGCCAGATGAAGTAGACATTCAATGTTTGCATCTGTGCGGACATGGAAAATTATAGTCAAAATTTTTTTGATGAAAAGTTGGAAAAATTATGGGTACTTGTTTGTTCAGATTAGCATCCTTGTTAAAATTTAGATTCATGAGGGAAATCCAGGGTTTTTTCAATAATTATCGCTTTTTCTAGCTACCAAAATTTTTCCTAATAATTTTTTTTATTAAGTCACCATTTTAAATTTTCAGCTTTTTTGAATAATTTTTTTCACAAATTTTAAGGTTATTTTCCTAATTTTGTCGCCAAAATAGATGCCATTAATAAAAATTAATTACTTAGGGTGTCAAATAAGTTCTGTGCCCTCTCCTTTGAGGCATTTTCAAAAATTCATAACTTTGATATTTCGCCATCAATCCACTTGAACTTTTTTTTATTTTGTAGATCAATGTATCCTCTTTCATAAAAAATAATTAAAATTAATTTCTATATTCAATAAAAAAATTTCTGATTTTTATCACGAACCTCCCTATAATTTATATACAAATCGTTATAATTCAATAATATAGTGCTAAATTAGTTAAAATACTTCAAAAATTCGATTTATATTGCTTATTTTTGTCACTTTTCCTTTAGAAATACTTTTCTGAAGATTGCTTCAAAATCGGTGTCAAAAATGGACACCCTAGAAAAAATTAACCAGATTATCTAGGAAGCTGATTTTTACTAGGAATCAAACAATGCTCTATCAGTTTAACTTTTGAATTAGTTCTCTAACCCATCCCATTACTGAGAAAAACTGGATCAAATTTGACCATGTCAAAAATGACCTACAGATGTGATCTGACTCAAAACTCCTCTAATTTTTAAGCAATCAGTATTGATTTTTTGCCCAAAAAGTGTCAATACATCATAGATAATAATGATATTTTTTGAGGTTTGTTTGGTGTTCATTTGATTTTTTAAAAAATATTTTTACTCAATCTGCGGAGAGGGCTCAGAACTTATTTGACACCCTAAGTATAATTCTATGCCAAAGCCAAAAAATCAGAAAAAATTCAAGTTAGGTAATTTAAAAATCTTGGTCATATATGCAAAATTTTATTAATTTTGGTTCATTAGTTCTAGAGTTTAGGATACCTGAAAAAGTTTAGTTACTATTTTTACCGTGAAAATTTTGGGCCAATATTAAAGTGAATTTTCAAAGTTCAACGTAACACTTAAAAGTTGGAGCGATTCAAAGAAATAATTCAGACACCATTACCATTAACTTTGAACTTTTACCTTTGAATCGAATTGAAACACAATTCTTTAAATTTTTCCAAGTTAATGGTAAAAATATTCAAAGTTAAAAGTGAGTATTGAAACAACCCCTGGAGCAGAGTTGCTTTATTTCGTCTAAAATTAAATCGCCTACCGCATTTCGCCTACAAATTTTAATTCGCCTACACCTATGTAATTATCCCATTAAATAATGTAATACCATCGAGTTCTTGTTGGTCCGAAGTCATGATCAGATCGAGCATTTTGCCAAACTGATCGGCGTCCACGTCGGGGTCCTGGATGTGGAAATCCTGAGTTAGGCACTCCTTGAAGCCGTTCCCGAAGAAGAAGGTCCGAAAGAAGGGGGAATGCATAGCCAAAAGCTACAAAAAAGATAAAAATGTATTAATTTATACGAGTAACGAGTTTGACAATTTGGGAAGATAGCTGCCGATGAGCCAAAAAAGATAAAATTTTTTGACGATTTTAGCCCTTTTTTAAAAAAAGCTCGATTTACTTAAATGATCCCGGCTAAGGGTGGCAGCTGGTTTTATTTTTTTCTTTTTCATTTTTGGATTTTGTATATACCAACTTACATATTTATTCACTTTGTATGTCTTATTGTTCACGGTCAACTGGTCTGGTTTGCCAATACGCCTAAAATAATTTTTTGATATTTAGTAGGTGCTATGTCATTTTCTCAAAAGCTCATAATGGGCGTTATCTCAAATCAAGCCCAAAAAAATC
>LDKF01001160.1:1547-12180 GCA_001026735.1 Rotylenchulus reniformis
CGCTAATCATGATTTCGATGATCAACAAGCTGCTGGACTGGATCCGCTCCCTGTTCTGGAAGGAGGAGATGGAGTTGACGCTGGTGGGACTCCAGGGTTCTGGCAAAACCACATTTGTCAACGTGATCGCGGCAAGTGATGAAATTTTGAAAAAAGTTCAGGACTAAAAGGCGCTTATTTTCAACGAATATTTTTTGAGATTTAAAGCTTTTCATTAAAATATAAAATATAGATTTTTTGCTAAAAAATCCCACTGCAAAGAGAGCGCCGATGGCCTCGATATGAGTCGTCCGAAAAAATTGAGAAAGGCCTTTCTTAAAATTGGCAAATTTTTCGATTTTTCAAATTCCCTTAACCCTGTATCCTTGAAAATTTGATTTTCGATTTCTTCCCATTACGACCTTGATACGGGAACTATAATTGGGAAAAGACCAGCAATTTGAATTTTTCATTTGAAATGAAAATCCTTAACTTTTTCCTCTGTGTTTAGAGCGGACAGTTCACGGAGGACATGATCCCGACAGTTGGCTTCAACATGCGCAAAATCACCAAAGGCAATGTGACAATTAAGGTTTAATTTTGGAATTTAAAACCTAAATTTTTTTAAAAAAATCGCTAAATATTTACCTATTTAAAATCCTTAACACCAAAGATGTTTTTGGATTTAATTCCATTTTTTTAAATTGATAATCGAACAAAAATTTTAACATTTTTTAATGAAATATTTATTCTCTATATGTTAGATTTAAAATTTAAATATCAAATTTAAGGGTTCTCATTTTTTTCTGAATTTATATTATTTTTTGCAGCTCTGGGACATCGGAGGCCAGCCCAGGTTCCGGTCCATGTGGGAACGCTATTGCCGAGGCGTGAACGCTATCGTGTTCATGGTTTGCAATTTTTTTAAAAAATTTAGGGTTTTAATATCGAAGTTACAAGGGTCATATCGATGTGATCGTCCGATATGATTCATGAACCCTTCGTAGAGAAAAAATGTTCGCTAAACCGAGAACTTTTTCTCAGAAAAATAAAATTAGTCCATTTTAGCGGGCATTTACAATACATAATAACTAAAATCCCTCCTATCCTATAATATGAGTCCAAATAAAAATGAAATTGACTCAAAAATTAATTTCCCCGCCTGTCGTTTACTCGCCGCTGGTAAAAAATGGTTATAACTTTTTCAGGTATATAGAAACAAATTTTTATGTTAAAATGTAAATCTAAATATGAGCCTATAAACTTGCAGAAAGAATCACCCAGCTTGGCCAAGCTTAAAAAAAGTTATAGCCCGATTTTGCCAGAACTACGATTTTATAGCATAACTTTTTTCAGCTTGGCCAAACCCGATGATTCTTTTTGTAAATTTATAGATCACATTTAGACCTACATTTTGACACAACGTTCGTTTCTTTAGGTTATATCTGAACAAACTTAGGTATCACCATTTTTCACCTGCAGCGGGGAAACGATCGGCGGGGAAATGATCTGTCTCGGCTAATACTATTACTATAGAAGCGGCGGTCGGGGTCAACTGGGCGCCGCCAACTGGGCGCCAGCGATGATAAACTGGTCATAACTTTTTTCTGGAAGGGCAGATATTTTACATCTTGGTATTAATAGATAGTCCCGAATGTCTGCTACAAAATTGCAAAAGAGACCATCAGGTTTGGCCAAGCTAAAAAAAGTTATGGCCAAGTTAGAGCATAAAATCGTGGTTTTGGCCAAAGATATGACCATAACTTTTTTTCAGCTAGGCCAAACCGGATGGTCTCTTTTGCAATTGTAGCAGACATTCAGGGCTATCTATTTATACCAAGATGTAAAAAATCTGCCCCTCCAGAAAAAAGTTATGACCAGTTTATCATCGCTGGCGCCCAGTTGGCGGCGCCCAGTCGACCCGCTCCGTAGAAGCGGTGGCATAAGCCAAAAACAGAAAACCTCCAGGAAACCTAGCCAGATTACTCCTAAAGATTAAGAGAAAAAAACCAAAATTTTCCCTAAGAACAGGTGTCTACCTATTCGTCTAAATCAGAAATTCCATTATCAGGTTGACGCGGCGGACAAGGCCAAGCTGGAGCCGGCCAAAAGTGAGCTGATGCAGTTGCTGAGCAAACCCCAACTGGAGGCCATCCCGGTGCTGGTGCTGGGCAATAAGAAGGACTTGCCGGATGCGCTGGATGAAGGCCAACTCATCGACGCGATGAACCTGGAGTCCATCCAGAACCGCGAGATCTGCTGCTACTCCATCTCCTGCAAGGAGAAGTCCAACATTGGTCTGGATTAAACAAATTTAATAAAAAATTGATTTAAGGAAATTTTAATTTATTCCAATTTTTTCTCCTTTAAAAAAGAATTTTTGATTTTATTCTTTTGAAATTTGTCATAAAACCATTTTGTGAGCCCGTGAGATTTTTTGTTGCTTCATTTAAGTTCATCAAGTTTCGGTTCCGAAAATTTTTCTTTCGCAACTAGTTTTTTAGATTCTATTATTTATTATAGATTGACTATCTCTGAAGAAAAAGAGACGAATTTTCTAAACAAAATGCCCATATTCTAAAAGTCTGTGGCGTCTATTTAATACAATGAATTTTTTGAAAAAAAACCCTTTCATAAGCGGCAAAAATTGACCAATTTTCTCAAGAAAAAGAGCAAAGTCGCAAAATTTTCATTATCGGCCCCTTTCTGTACTCCCGAAATTATTCATTATCCAGATCTTTTTTGCATTTTTTCTCTTCAGATATCACTCTACAATGGCTGATCCAGCATTCCAAATCGGCTCGTTAAGAGAGCAATCAAGTCAACTCAACGGCGCACGGACATCATCCATTTCAGTGTTTTTACATTCTCAATTTACACTTTTTATAACCCTTATATGCCCCCCATAACACCTGTGTCCATTATCGTACACTAATTTCCATTTTTGAGGATCTTTTTCTATGCAAAATTTTTCATAATCCGAAAATTTAGGTGATTTATAAGCAAAAAAACATTTTAGGTATGCCCTCAAAAATGGGAAAAAATAATTGGATTTTTTTCATAAGCATCCAACAAGATTAAAGATAAAACAACGCATTTTCCTCCCTTCTTCTCCTGCAGATAATCCCGTTCTCGATTGATCAATGCTGATGAGCGATAGATTCCTCTATAAATAACTAACAAAAAATGCACATTAATTCGCGATGTTCCTCCTCCTCTATTTTCCTTCCCTTCCCTTCTTCGCTATGTACCTATAAAATGTTTGGATCAATTTTTATGCGAAAATAAGAAATTATTACCTTTTTGCTTGTTGTTTTTATTCGTGTTGTGACTTTTTTTAGAAGAAATTTCAGGAAAAAATCCGGTTTTTTCTGGGCTATTTTTCATGTTTGTTTAGCTTTTCACTACCAAATAATTTTTTGTGGATTACCTTTTTTGTGCGATTCATTTATATGCCCTATAAAATTGTAATTTTTCATTAATTTTTTTTCAAAGGATAAATCTGTGCATTAAATTCAAAAAAATGAATTTTTTTAAAGAGAAGTGGATTACATAAATTTATCTTACTCCCTTTTTCTTTGTATGAAATTTTTCTTCAAAAAATTGCCTTTTCACACTTCGGGATTCGAAACCTCAATTCTTTGGGAAATGAATTTTTGGTCAATTCCACCGGGCCACCCGAGAAATCTTTAAAGGAGAAATTCACGTGGAAAATGACTGATGAATCGCTGAATCCAAACAAAAATTGGAAAGCACCAAAAAGAAATTTAACAAATAATTTTAAGCCTTTTATTATATAATTTGAAATATCTTTTTGTTTTTTAGAGGTTTTTCATGCCAAAATATTAAAAATTCTATTACTAGTAGGTGCCCGGTTACAATTTTAGACCTGAATTTTTAGGAAATTAAATTGAATTCCCACCTTGATGCTTGCCGAAACCGAAACTTCCGGGGCAGAAGATCCCCAAGCGCAGAAATCAGCGTCATCTTCAACATCCGTTGCCGGTTCAGTACCATCCAAGGTTTACGATTTCACATATTTTTTTTTCTTTTCTAGGATTCAGAAATAAAATCTTAAATTTCATTTTGCTTTGTTGAATTCGATTCGAAAGGATTTTTAATTTTTGGCTGAAAGATTAAATTTGCTTATGAAAAACCTAAACTTTTTGTTTAGTTGGACTCATTGCCACGCGAAGATCTGATCCGACTGGTCAAAAAGCAGCTGTTAACCCTGAAAGAAACTCGAAAGCAACTCGATACAGCGAAAAAGGAGGTTGAATTTTAACAAATTTGGAATATATTTAAGTAAATTTGGGTCTAGCAAAAAAAATTTGGTTGAATTTAGGTATTTGGTTTTTGCAAATAAAAAACAAAACCTCTAAATGTTACCGAAATAATTTTTAGAGAAAATTTTGACGAAAAACGAATTAATACAAAACTCTAGGTGTTCTCCAGGTTTTAGATTTTTAAAAAATGATTTGGAATTTTTCACGAATTTTTAAAAAATATTAATTAAAATGAATTTTATTTTTTCATAGAACTGCCACTTAATAAATAAAAAAATCCGGCTCCTCGTACGTCGCGCTCGCCGGCTTGAACGTTCGCGCAGACGTAGGAGACTGCACGTCGTTGTCGTTTTTAGCCTACCTTACTACCGGTACCTCAACCTCCTGATGTTTTTACGTGAACCCCTCCGTTCTTTCCTCGAGTTGCCTACGTTTTGGGAGATGCAGGAAAAGGACACCTTGTTACAGGTCTGTTTTTCCAAAAAAAATAAATAAAAATTAATGTAATCAATTTAGAAAATTTAGAATGGTCAATTCAAAAAAATATTTCTGAACCATAGAAAAATGCTCCTCCTCCTTAAGGGTACTCTGAAAAAATACCCCCCTTCGTAAAGTCGGTCGGCGCGAAAATTTATAAAAAAGACAATGACAATACAAAAATATTTCCTCAATAGGATACTCCACGTAAAAATTGGGTTGACCCCCTCCCTATTTTTATGGCTGGCACCCTAAATATAGTGAAAATTCCTCGACTAACATCTTTTCTTGGAATACAAAATTCCTGATTTTGGTACTAATAAATAAAATAATTTTTGTTTCCATTCTCTAGGAACTTTCGGACCGGATTGCCCAATTGCAACAGGAAAGGGAGGAAGTCAGTGCTGAACTGCGCGCAAAATCCGCCCATTGTAGCGAGCTGACGCAAACTGTTGACGGTGAGAAATCCATTAAAAAAACTGGAATTTATGATTTGTAATTTAATTGGTTCTATTTTTAGTAAACATTTGATGAAATAAATATTTTTTGGAGAAATTTTTGAAATTTCATTCATTTGCATTAAAAAATTATAAAAAAATTCTTTACCAAATATTTCTTCACTTAAAATTCTTAATTTTAAAAAATATTATAGTTTTTTTCAACTTAAATTTATCCATTTAAGAAAAATGCCGTCTCCTAGCCGAGAATGCCAAGGAGATAGACTCGCTGCAAGTACTGCTAGCGGATGCACGTCAGGGAGCGCAGGAAGAGCTGGGAACTCTGCAGGCGGACCTGCGCAAATTGGGCTCCGAACTTGCAGCGGAGCGCAGGTCGGCAACAAAAATTAAAATATTTAATTAAAAATAAATTACCATCTTTTTGCTTTTTTGATAGATCCACCGATGCACGCGGCGCGGAGTTGCGTCGCCTGCGCGCAGATAACGAGCAGTACGCGCAGCGGGTGACCAGTCTGCAGGAAGAATTTGCCGCGTACAAGGAACGGGCTGCGTGCGCGCTCGCACAACGCACTAGCGACGCGTGCGGCACTTCTGCGCCTTCGGCCACCATCTCGTCCTCTTCCGCCGCGGACTTACAACAATTAATCGACACACTTTCCGCGCGCAACACCCAAATTGCGCAACTCAAGTAGGTTTTTTTACTATTAAGATTTGTTTTGCAAGATTTTTTCGTTATTAATCAAATTTTCCTTAACTCATTTTATTATTACTTTTTTATTAAACATTCTGATTTTTTTCCTCCATAACTGATCGTTATTATTTTTTATTCTTATATAAATTATTCCAATTTATCAGTGCCAAATGCTCCTTTCTGGAAGAGGAATTGCGCAGCGGGCAGGCGCACGCGCGCACGCTTCTGGACGAAATCAACGCACTGCACGACCAACAGCAGGCACAGCGACAACAATGGCGCATGGAACGACAAAAGGCGAACACCGAGCAAACAGAACGCCTGCGATCGGAGGAGACGCTGCGCGCAGAGTTGCAGCGCGAATTGCAGGTAATCTACCATACATATTTTTGTTCCCAAAATTTAGGAAATAAACCGGTCAAACAAACAAAAATACTTTATTAATTCAACATTAATGTACTAATTTTTAAATTTTATTTTTAAAAATCAAATTAGTTTTTATATTTAAAATTACGGCTTTTTCCTTTTTTCATAAAAATTTTGGAATTTTTAATTAAAATTTCATAGAAGTGACTATTTTTATTATTAAATTGTTTTTTCTAAAAATGAGTTTTGATTTTTGAATATTTTTAGGCCTCCAGAGAGCGCGAAATGGCTGCAATTGCAGCGAAACAAATGGCAACTGTGGACGGCGAAAAACGGCAACAAGTGGAAGTGGACGAGTTACGCAGGGAATGCGATCGACTTGCCCGAGAATTGGAGGAGGCCAAAACTAAGGTCCTTAAGAGAAAAAATTGAGAAAAAATTTCTTTCTTTTTTTACTCCTCAATTTTAGGAAATTAATCTAATTTTTTCTGATTTTTTTTGTGTTTTTGATTTTTTGTTTTCTTCCCCCTTCTACTTTTGAATTATTTTTATACCTTTAATCTTATTTTATTTTTTAATAATTTTTGCCATATTGTTTCTAGCTAAAATTTACAAATTTGTAAGAAAAAATGATGAAATATTATTTTTTAAATAGAAGCAAAATTTTATCATGCAAAATGGATAGAAAGAAAAATTTTCCTCCACTTTTCAGGCCAAACAACAGTCTCCCAAGTCCCAGCAGCCCTATGCGAACAACAACAATTTTTCAAGGCCCAACCCGCCACTTTTGATGATGCGGCCCCTGAAACCAGGACCCCTGAACCTGAACTTGGACCTGAACCGGCACTCGGATCCGCTGGAATTGGACCCTACGGAGGAGGGAGGGACCACCAACCACTCGGAAAGTTCGGATTCGCTGGATGACTTGCAGTCGGTGTTGCAGGATTGCACCGGTGGTGATGGCTCAATATCGGGCGGGTAAATTTTTTTAAATTATAGTTTATTTTTTGGCAAAAAATAAGAAAATTAATAAAATAATTACAACTATAAAATCAAGAAAAAAAAATTATAAACAGAATGTTGAAGAAATTTTTCTAAATTTTAGGAAAGGAATAATAGGGGTGGGAGTAGGTCGACCCATCCCTATTATCCCCGAATTGTAATTTTAATTTTTTTTGGAGGAAAATAAATAGTTTTTTAACAGGAATTCCAAAAATTTGCGCCATATTGAGAAAAAATGGTTTAATTATCGAAAAAATTTTAATGCAATTTTTTCAGTTACATGCCGCCCTCCTTCAACATTGCCTCGGTTGGCGACGCTTTTGAAAAGAGCGATCTCCATCATCAACAACAGCTGCATTTTGTCAGTCAAGAACAGCACCAACTTTTGGCAAATCAATTGGCAGACACTCGGGAGTTGCTCAACGAGACGGAGGGTGAATGAAATTTTTGGACTTTTACTAAATGGAAAATTTTACTACTGAAGAAAATCTTGAAAAAAAAATAATTTTCTTAAAAGTCCGGCTTTTTAAAATTTGATTTAAAGTAGATTTCTTTGTAATTTTTCATATTCCTAGTAAACTATTTTTTGGGTTATAAATCATTCAATATTTCAATTAAGTTTTCTTTAAATAAAAATATTTTATTACTCAATTTTTTGCCAGAAAACAATGTTCGTCTCAGTGAGCAAGTCAGCGTGCTGAAGGAGGAAATCCGGCGCATAGAACGCTCACAAAAACGGGCTGAACAGCTCGGCAACGGCGTCTGTTCGGAATACTTCAAAAATATTGGTAAATAATCAAATTTTTAAATTAATTTTTCCCGATAAAAATCATTTTTTACATTTTTTAAAATAATTTTTAAAATCTAAAAAGTATCTTTTAAAATGCCTAAATTCATCAAAAACTTTGAATTTTGGTGTAGAAACGAGGTTAATAAAAATATTTTTGGAAAATTTTATTTTTCAGTGCTCAAATTTTTGGCGCCGCCAAAAGTTGCGGATGAGCGCATGCAACTGTTGCCCGTGTTACAGACCATTCTCCACCTGAACCCCGCGGAATTGGAGCAGGTCAGACGAAATTGTACGGTTCAACAACATGACGAAACCGGAGATGAACCACATCCATCGGGAGAAGGACAAGAAGTTCAAGGAGGACAGGACCTGTGGAGCTCGTGGATTGGATGGAGATAAACAAAATTTCGATTTAGAATATAGGACTAAATTGACTGAAAAAATCCGGATTTTTAGGCATATAAAATAGCGAAATTCTGAAAATTTATTTTACAATGGCCAAATCCCGCGAGCAATTCCTGGTATTTTTCGCAAAAACAAAAACATTAATTAACAAGATCTAATCAAATTGGGAAAATGAAATTCAAAAAATATATAAACAAACATCAAACCTTAAAAATCCGGACCAATTCAATTTTCTAAAATTTTTATTTCTTTCTATTTTTACTGGTATATTACTTACTTACATGCACAATGGAATTATTATTTTTTATAATTATTTCAAATCCATAGCAATTGTCTCTTTTAGCCAAATTTTTCGATATTTTCTGAATACAAAGTCTCCAATAATTTTTTTTCCTATGGATTTCTGAATTCTGATTTTTTTCATAAACTTCTATGCAATACAATCCATCTGAAGACAGAATATTAGTTAATTTTTATTGTGATATTTTTCTTTGACTTTTTGGTGTAAATTTGGTGCTTTCACTATTATTTCCTGTCATGACTGAATAAATTTTTTGTATATTTTTAAAATTGATTTTTTCATTAATTTTGCGATTTAATATTTTTAATTTATTATTTTTTGCAATTTTTAGGCAATTTTTTAGGGTCAAAACATCAATATTTCCCCATAAAAATGGCTGTTCAACCTGCGGCCACAGTTTCGAGCAGTAGCAGCAGCACCGCCAGCACAGCAAAGCAGCCACGCGATTTCCGCCCGTTGGAGGAGTACCGGCATGCATTGGAGCGGTACGCGGCGGACAACAAAGTTCAGGTCCCGATTTTTTTTTCCTAAAATTTTTATTTTTTCACTACTTTTTATCTTTTCCGATAAAACCAAAATCGAAAGGAAAAAAATTTGAAAATAATTTACCTAATGGATTTTTTGGCGATTTTTAAATAAATTGGTAAGAAAATTTTAACAACTTTTGTTTGTTATCTCCCTGAATTAATGTTTATTCGAACGGAGAGATATGGTTTTTTATTACAGGATAAATTAAAAAATGAATTTAATTAATTTTTCTTAAAGAAACCCGATCAAAACGAGCAAAACGGGTCCGGCCCTGAGTTGCCGGGGCTGGTGGACGAGTTTTTGGAGCTGGTCGCGGTCACCGGGCGTCCCCATTTACCGTGGACACTCATCCAGCCAGCACTGATCAACAAATTGGAAGTAAAAAGGGGAAATTTCAGGAAAAAAACCCATAAATTTTAGAATTAAAATAGTCTCTCGATAGAATGGACTTTTCTACGATCTTTTAAAGCGAATCCCTTCTTGCAAGATAGCACAGAAAAAGTGGATAATTGGAAGGAAAAAGAAACAAATAACAATCATTTAACATGGAATGTTTACGCATTATAAAATCATAGAGGCGGAAAAGGAATTTCATTTCTATAGATGTTTTACGCCGTTTTTAAATATATTTTTTTGTAAATATTAAATTGTAAATTTCTATTCCTATTTTTAAAAAGAATTATTTTACCCTTTTTGGTCGGAATTAACTTATTAACTTTTTTGTCAAAAAATAATAATAAATTCTTTTTATATTTTTCATTGAAATTTCTCGATTTTGCATAATTGATTTAACCAGAATATAAAGTTTTTTTTTAATAATTTTTTACATTTTTAATTTTTATAATTTCATTTTTTGTTGATAATTTTTTCTTTTTTTTCAATATGTTCTTTCCATTTTTCCATTTTTGATTTTTCAATTAATTCCATTTCTTACAATTTATTTATTTTCTGCCATTTTTTTCTGATATATTTTTTAAACTTTATTTTTTCCCCATTTTTTCAGCGCGTCATGGACGACATGCACATCCGCGAGGCCGAATCGCAGCCCGACGACTTTGCCAAGGAGGCGCTGATCAAGGACGCGGAAATACGCGACGCAAAGATATTTGTCATGGAACGCGCACGGACCTTCGACGGAACGCCCTTCACCATACAACGGTCCGAAAATCGGAATACATATAATATTTTTGAAAAGAATTAAAGATCTTTTTTAAAAATCGCAAAAATGCTTACTTATTCAAAAAATATTCCTGTTTAGAAATCCTTTTTTGTACGAAAAAAACATTTATTAAATTTAAATTTTACATATTAAAAAAATTTTTTTTACATTTATCTTAAATTAAGCTTCAT
>LDKF01001160.1:14147-43297 GCA_001026735.1 Rotylenchulus reniformis
TGGATTTGGGCCAACTAACTTTACACACACAGAAATGGCCAAAACAAATCCTCTAGGAGGCAGGGTGAACCCCTATCAATTTCATCCATCCAGCGACAAATGGCCATCATCATCGTTGATGATCAAAACATTGAAATGGAATTGTTGAAAGGATGGAAATTTTTTGGAAAATCCGAAATTACAACCAGAAAACCATTTGAAGGGCCAAAAAGCTAAAAACCCTTAAACAAAGGCCAAAAAATTCTAAGAAAAATATAGAAAGGAGAACAAAATATCCTGAAAATTTTTAGAAATGTGCGAAAAACACTAAAAAAATATATGCGGACTCAAAAACCTATAGAAGGGCTCAAAAAACAAACCATATGCTTAGGCTGAAAAATTAATTTTTATGTGCAAAAAACTGAAGAAATTGGAAATTTAAGAAAAGAAAAATTAAAAAAATATGTTTAGAAAAGTCTAGAAGGGTCAAAAACTAATAAAGACAATTTTTGGATCGAAAATTCAAGAAAATACTTACAAGAGTAAAAAGTCGAAAAACAGCAGGCTTTTAAAGCTAAAATTGTATAAAACGGAAAAGCTCTAAAATTTCTAAAATTCAAAACTTTTTGAAAACCACAATTTTGCAAAGTTTCCATTAGGCACCACGACGGCCCGCGGATACATTCCCGTGGGATTTCTTGGCACGAAAACAGGGTGTGAGATAGTGGCACAAAATGAGAGAGCAGGACAGAGAAAGAAAGGCAAATAGAGATGCAGAGAAGCAGAAAGTTAATTGACAGCCGACGGCACGGGGCAGAGACGCAGAGGGGCAAAAATGTATCCGTCGCGTGCCCCGCGGGCATTTCCGGCCGTGACAGCCGACGGGAGGGAGCAGAGAAGCGGAAAAAGCCCTTGGGGGATTGTGTTGGGGCAGAGAAGCAGAAAAAGACACACGCCTCCTCTGTGCTCTCTGCCCCCCCCCGGGGCCATTTGGCCACAAAGTCGATGGATGAAAGTGGAGGAGGGACAATTTGGTGATGGAATCCCGCCCCAAACACTTTTGCCCTTCCTCAGCTGAACCACACAGATCGCGATAGGAATTTTAGTAGCAACATTGGGAATATCTATAGTTTGTAATTTTATGGCCATAGATTTTATTACCCGCGGTATATCATCCATTGGATATCCATGGAAATTCCCAAGAATTTCTTAATTTTTTATCATCCTAAAAATTTGGGACTATTTTAGACAACAGAATTTTCATGGCCTTGAAAAATTTATTTCTGCCTCGATTTATTGAAATTCGTGCATGGAATTTTCAAAGTTTCTTCGATTATTGGAAAATTTTTGCTTTATGGGGTAAAATCTTTTATGGCTCCCTCCCCAAAATTTAAACTCTATTTTCGGAAAAAATTCGCTTTTGCCTCGTGTTTTGTCGGATTTTCGCACTTTTTCACATGCCAATTCTTGGAAAATTTTGTTTTTGTAGGGGGAGAGCTAATGGCCGGAACTGTTCTGTTGAATTCCACCAAACGTTCTACTCTTTGGCCAAATTTTTAACCAATTTTTAACATGCAAGGACCAAAAACTCGGAAATTTATTAAGGGGGGCTTAGGCTTACAATAATCCTAAGTTCCATAAAAATTTTGGTGGCTTCCCAATTTCCAACTCCAAAAATGAGGAGGGGAGGGGAATCCAATTTTCTTGGCCATCCAAATCCCTTCCGTATAATTAACTTTCCGTCATGTGCCGCCGCCAAATCCTGGCCAATCTGGCCATATTCATCGGCGGGCTTCCTCCCTCCCCCTAATGTCAGCATTTTGTTGGTTTCTAGCTTATGGACGAACCCTCGGCAAATACCATAACATTTCATTTGAGAGAAAAGACCAATTTTTGGTCGATTTATGCTGATTATTTTGTAAAATGCCATTTTTGGAGATTATATGTGAATATCTCATTTTTTACAATTTTTTTGATAAAATTTATATCGATTTTTTGCAAATTTTTGGCCAATTTCGCTGTTTTTTTTTGCTTTTTTAAACCAAATGATCAGAAAAAAGTTGATTTCTTGATCAAAAATTCTACAAACAGGAAATTTTCGTGAACTGAGCCAATGAAGATCCGTAATGGAGAGTCCGATGATGATTGATGAGAATTCAGGATATGATCGTAACCGAGCGGTTCCACGATAGTATTCACGATAGGATTCGTGACCGGAAGCATTCACGATAGTATCCTGAACGGAATGTATTCACGATAGGATCTGTGTTCGGAATTGATTCACGGTAGGATCCATGAGCGGAGGGATTCACGATAGGATCTGTGTTCGGAATTGATTCACGGTAGGATCCGAGACCGGCGGAAGGATTCACGATAGGATCTGTGACCGGAAGCATTCACGATAGTATCCTGAACGGAATATATTCACGATAGGATCTGTGTTCGGAATTGATTCACGGTAGGATCCATGACCGGAGGGATTCACGATAGGATCTGTGTTAGGAATTGATTCACGGTAGGATCCATGACCGGAGGGATTCACGGTAGGATCCGAGACCGGAAGGATTCACGATAGGATCTGTGACCGGAAACATTCACGATTGTATCCTGAACGGAAGGAATTTATTCACAGCAGAATCCGTGACCGGAAATATTCACGATAGGATCCGTGATTGGAATGGATTCACGAATAAATTCCCTGATTAGGGTGGATTCACGACAGGACAGGGTCGATGACGCGATAAGATCCGTGACCAAAAGGATTCACGATAAGATTCGTGAGCGGAAAAACTTGATAATGGAGAATCATTCCTTGTAGAAAAAAAGTACGTTATTAACTAATAATCCCGCATATGGAGTCTATAGTACCCCCAGTTACATGAGCAGGCATACAGTATTTTGGATGCTGGCTGCTACGCACCACCAATGCACGCGATGGGTAATTTATACTAAAATTTTTTAAAATTTTCGATTAAAAAACTGAAAAAAATTGATTTAAATTACTGGAATTTTAATAAAATATTTAGGAATTTAAAATTTTAAATTTTGGAATTTTTAAATATTTTTTAGGTGTTCATCGTGGTCGCCCTTCTGCTGTGGATGATCCTTATCGTTTTGGTGGTGGTCCAACAACCTCAGGACAATAACAACGTTACTCAAATGTGCCATTCACAGCCGCAAAAAAGTTCGAAAAAAAATTACTAAAAAATCGCTAAAATTCTGTTAAATTGTCATAAAATTAAAAAATGCATTAAATAAATTCAAAAATCCAAAAAACATTTTCAATCCTAAAAAATCACTAATGAAAAACCAATTTTTTTTCTAGAAAAATATGAACAACTCATAAAAATATTTAGAAATTTATCAAAAGTGGAAAAGGGCCAAAATTCTTTAAAATTGTATAATAATAATTATGCCTAATAATTTTTTGAAATTTCAGAAAATAAGAAATGAATTTTTGAGGCCCACGAACTCAAGCAGTACATTGCGACCATCTTGCGGCAGAGTTGGAGCGATTGCAGGTGCAGAACTCGCTGCTGAAGAGCAATGGCGAGCAGCGACTGAAAGACGAGGGCGAGCAGCGAGTAAAAGTTGAGGAGAAGCATCGACTGAGGGACAATGGCGAGCACTCGCTGTACTCCAAGGAGCACGAGGTGGAGAGACGCGAGCTGGACCGACAACTCTGGGAGTTGTACATGAGGTGGGAAAGCTTATTTTTCAGAAAAAAAATTTCCAACAGGAAGGATCAAGAAATAATATAAGCAAAGGCAAATGGATTAGGGCTTTCTTTTCTTAAAAAATTTCGAGAGGCCTAGTTTTTGAATTAGAACTTATATAAATTTGAAAATAGACAAATAGACACCTGTAAATCAGAATACCTAATGCAATTTTGAAAACCAGAGGCCCCTATGACTTTTTTTGGACAGATATCCTTAAGAAATTTTCTGTAAACGGTCTCTAAAAGGTAAAAGGAAACTTTGTTCTAAAACCATGTCCGTTGATTTTTCTAAACACCAGCTCCTACGTTTTGAGAAGCACTTTTACTGTCTAACTGACAGTGTATACCTTTCTGAAAATCATTTTTCATTTAAATTTGAATTTTTGAAAAATTCAGGTTGAACAGCCCGGAAATGGTGGCCCAGCATGGGGAGAGCGAACAGAGGAGGCTAAATGAACAGGTAAAATTTTTTTTTCAATTTTTCTTTTTAAGAAAATGATTATCATTTTTAAAGAAAAATTTTAGGATTTTCCAAAAATATTTACAATATTTTCTTCCCTAATTTTTTCCCTTCAGCTTCTCCACGTATTAGCACTATCCCGAAGGTTCGGTACCGTGGTCGATGGTGCCGAAAAGTGGCACAAATCGGAGTTGGACAGGATAGGCGCCCGAATCCAGAGAACACTGCACCAGCTACAGTATCCCAAGGACTGCGGGCAGAGCCGACTCTTACTGTGCGAGGTATACGGTAGTTTCAAAAGAATTTTTTAAACAAAATCCCCCTTTATTTTATGAATTTCTAAATGCATTTAATATATTTTTCGAAATTTTTTGGAGAAAAAACAAATACCGTATTCACTCTAATAGAAGGGGCCCCTTCTATTGTTTCAACCTCCTTCCAGGGGCCCCTTCTATTAGAAAGGCCCCTTCAATTAGAGAGGCCACTTCTATTTTTCAAAGACTGATAATTTTTTAAGGGTATAAGAAAAAATAAAAAAATGATAATTTTAACAGTTTTATCTTGCTGCACTGTTGGGATCAACATTATTTTCGTCAAAAATTCTTTCAAAATTATTTTTTTCTTGAAAAATTATCAATTTTTGATCAAAATACCCATTTATATAGTTCAAAAAAACTAAATATTCATATATGGTTTTGAGAAAATGGCTCATCACCAAAAAAAACTTCAATTGGAGAGGCCCCTTCTATTAGAAAGGCCCCTTCAATTAGAGAGGCCCTTCTATTAGAGAGAATACGGTAATGAGTAATTTAAAACTCTATTTTGTAAGCTGACAGCTTTTTGTAAAATTTCCAATTTCACCTAAAAGCTTAAAATTAGGGAAATCCAATAAAAATCATGAAAAAGGGAGAATATTGAAGAAAATCCATAGATTTTTTTCTTAAAATTTCACATCCTTTCAGCTAAATAAAGGCTGTGGTTTCGGCTGTCAATTACATCATGTCACGTATTGTCTGATCATGTCAGCTGCCTCCAACAGGACCCTGGTGCTGGAACGGGACGGGGCTGAGTGGAGGTCATTTTTTAAATTTTTATTTATATAGATGCTTATTAGCCTTTTCCCCGATTTTACTCCTAATTTTATATGTTTTTTATTTTTTTTGGTTTTAAGCGATTTTGTAGAATTTCAATGTATTTAGATCTCCCAAAAAGTAGAATTTATGATTATTAGGATATGGTTTAAATTCTTTAATTTATGATTATTAGGATATGATTTAATTCTTTAAGGATTTTAATCTTTAATTTATTATTTTTTTAGGAAAAGTACCTAATACACACATTTTGTTAACAATCTTAAGCAATTTATCCAAAATTTCATAGCATTTAACTTCAACTTCTCAGGTATTCGCCCAAAGGATGGACATCAGTGTTTAGGCCGGTGGGATCTTGCACCTTCCGGGATCATGTAAGGAATTGTTTGGGAAAAAGGAATTTATACAAATCATGATTCGTGAACGGGGAAAAATATTTACCGGATAGAGTCGTGAATCAAGCCTTAAATGTCTTGACTCTTGATCTCGTGGGGATTATCTTCAAAATTTTCCGGAGAAAAAATCTGTTGTAGGAGGAATTTGATCGGATTTTGTTGTTGTGAACCGGAAAATGCTTTGAAGTTATGTCGAATATGAAATGGGAATGACGTGAATGAAGGAAGTCGTGAATCGGAAAATTTTGTTTCCGAAAAAGACGTGAAACATGCTTGGGAAAACAACTTAAACGGCGGAGATGTGGGTCGTGAACCGAAGATGTTATGATAGGAAAATGGCGTAAAGTAGGGAAAATGTCGTGAACCGGAAAATATTATGATCAGAATTCATGAACTGGAATGAGAACAATGAGTGAACGATTCCGGAAACCCAAAACTAGAATTTTGGAATTTTTCAACATTTTCACAAGGTCACGCTGAACTCCATCGAACTCTTTACTGATCTGGCCCAAACTTCTCGGGTGGTCCGGCTTCCCATCGTCGATGGATTAGCTTCTAGGCCCCATCAGATGCCTTTGGCGTTTCCCAGCCAATTTGCCGATTCTCTGCTCATTCACCACTCAAATCCACCGGTAAGAATTTTTTTTGAAAATTCTATGATTTTTCGAAAATCCATACTTTATAAATCTTGGGTCTTTCATTTACGCAATTCCCGAGAGAATTTAAACTTCTTTAGGTGTTCTTCCTGTCCCAATTTCTGGTCTACCTGATGCGGGAACAACCAAGATCAGCGAAATTTGTCGAAAATGGCATCAAGAGGATACCATTCGAGAAAGGTGAAATTTCTTAGATTTTTTTATAATTTTTGGTCAGAATATTCTGAAATATTTAATTTTTTAGGAACATTTCCATCTTCAATTTTCGGATTTAGCATATTTTATTTACTAATTTGTTGAAAAATATTTTTTATAAATATCTTTCTTAATTTGAATTCCATCAATGCCACACATAAATTCGTGCCATTGCCAACCTTCCGATCATACCAATTAGCAGCCAGGGAGGAGGCTGAAAAAATCAATTAAAAATTCAAAAATAAATTTTTAACTAAAATTAAAGGGAAAATGCATCTATTCGATATATAATTATAATAATTGTTTAAATATAGAACAAATATTAAAGTTTTTAAAATTAATTTAAAATGAGGCTATTTTGGGGAGATTACGGTATTAGCTTTTGGATCTTGGTAATGCCTAGAAAAATACGAGCAGGAATGGATGGGAATGAGCGTGGTACGAGTACGAAACACAACCTAATATCATGTAATGGACCATGGTACCTCTAATAAATAAGGATGGGCGCTTATTTTGGAGAAAGTACATTAGCATACGGTATAAGGACATACGATATAAGGTCCATAGGATTGCTGTAAAAGTATGAGTAAAGAGTGGGAATATAAGTGGTAATCTAGCAGTCCATTACTGTAATGGAATATGGTAAAAATGAGTGTGAATTGAAGAAAATGCTATAAAAAGGAAGGATGGAGGATTATTTTTACAGGGATATTCCATTATTTCTTACCATTTTCCAACGGCCCATGGCCCCATTGCAACGGTTATAGGAACACGTGTAACATGTCCCGATCCCACCCTGGGCCCGGCATTGGATGTCGATGACCTCGCAACGCTGGGTGGGACTGTACACGTCCAGACAGCCCCGTTGCACGTAGTAGTCTTGCAAGAAAAGTGGACTTTTTGGATTTTTGGATCCAATTTTGGTCATTTTTTGGCATTGCTAAAAAGATTTTTTAGCTATTTTCCTTTTTTAAGAGTTTGGTAAAATCAAAAAGAGAGAAAAATTATCTTGAATGATATTTTGGCAAAAATTATTATTATTTTTAGAAAACCGGACTATTAATTTTTTATGGAAAATTGCTCATTTTTTGGAATTTTATACATATAAAATAAAAAATCACAAAATACATCGGTTTTTTCAACAGATATATTTATTATATTTTGTTTTATTATTTTATGTTTTTCTTAAATAATAATGAAAAAATATATTAAATTTTCTTGAAAAAACGGAAAATCTAAACCTATAAAGACGCAAATGACACCGAACAAACTCGGTAGAATAATCTTTTGACTTTTTTTTTGTCAGAACAATTCGCTAAAATTTTTATAAAAGTTACTGGTTCCCATGCACACGTATTTGAAGCAGTTGCCGGTGGTCGGGGGACAAGTAAACACGTTGAAGTTGTAATAGTAGCTATTGTAACCGTAACCACCGCCATAGGTTGCCGTAGGGGGTTGCTGATAGCAGTCGATGGCCTCTGAATTTTTTTAATTTTTTGAATTTTTTTTGACGATTTTTCATTTGATTTTTTGCATTTTTTCAATTTGTAATTTTTTGGCTTACCAATGATTTTCCAGCAAAGTGACGACCATAAACAAATAAAAATGACCATTCTGTACCGTTTGGCAATAATCATTGTAGAAAAAAATTGTTGGGAATTTTTTCTGAAAAATATTGCTTAAAATATATTATTTGCAAATAAAATCACAATTTACAAATCGCAATTGCAATCCATTTTTGCATATCAAAATTTACTTCTTATAAACCAGAACTACAATTTAATAAAAAATTATTTACATTTTTAGAATGCTAATTTAGAATCGTAAGGCTCAAAATCTTTTTTACAAATTAGAATTACAATGTTGCATCAGAATTTATTTTTTGATATGGAATTGTCAGAGAGCATCTACATATTTTGGCTGACTTCTATATTTACATTTTTTATCAGAATTGTAAGATGCAAATAATCTTCAATCAGGAATTACAATTAGAAAACAGGCCAGAAACACAATTAAAATTGCAATTTTTTAGGAATTTAATTTTTAGTTTTTAAAATCAAAAACACGATTTTCACAAGAAAAAAATCTAAAAAAATAAACAAAAAATGCGGAAAAGTAAAAATGCCCTAGGGTTGACTTAAGGATGAATGAAAAATGAGCTTTTTTCATGGAGGAAACAAAACAATAGCCTGCTCCCTATATGGATCGTTGCTAAGTAAGGGTGTTTTTGCTGTTTTGAAATTTTCGTTATTTTACGAAAAGAATTTTGAAGCGAAGTGATTTATTGGCGCGAAAATTCGAATTCCAAAATAGCATAATGATTGATTAGAAAATGATGATCGAACAGATCAATATGATCAAATTCAGGGATGCCATCCGCAAGAACCAGCTGGATCTAAATATTTCTTAAAATTATTTTAGTAGCAGAATATATTTGAAAAATGAGAATTTAAGCTTCGAAAACCCCCATCAAAAAATAAAATTGAAATTAAAATTCTAATTAGAAGCCTGAGCTAGAAAAATTAAGAAATTTATTCATTTATTAAATCAAGCTACCCCTAAAATTCTTTATTTTTTAGTACAAAATTTCTTAGGAATAGCTTCAAAACGCCAAAATATTCCAATGGAATTTTTAGAAATAATGAAAAATTTCAAACCCTAAATTTTCCATGCCGATGGCTCCATTGCAACGGTCATTGCCGCAGGTGTAACAGGAGCCGGATCCTCCCTGGGCCTGGCACTGGCCTTGGACCACCTGGCAATTTTGGGTCGGACTTCTCGGGTCCAAACAGCCCCGTTGCACATAGTACACTGTAGGAGAGGGTGTAAAATTTGTATAAAATGTGAATTATAAAATTGATATTATGCCTTCAAATTTGAGTCCCATATAGGGTTATTTTCAAAAAATCCCCTTTATTCCACACCAACAGAATTGAGTCGACTTGGCAGAACTTCAAAAAGGACCATAAAAACGAAAACTATTTGGCATCTTCATTGAATTGACACCAAAAAACTGAGAGTTTAGAGCCAAGATAAAATCGATTTGGCCCTACAAAAAACGTGGGATGGGGAAGTGGCCATGTGGGTAATGTCTAATTGATGCGCAGGATAAGTCTGTGAACCCCTCAAATTCTTTTTCAAGGCTTTTAGTGTTTTTAGCCTCATTTTTTACACACCATAGATTTATTTTTGATGGGGTTTGAATAGTAAGTTTTTTAGTCATTATTTTCATAAGATTAAATTTGCCTAGCAAAAGTATGTTTGTTGACAGCTTGGCCTTTTCATTTTACCGTACTGTTGTTACCATACCCCGTCCGACGCAGACGTATTTGTAGCATTGTGCTACATTGTTAGGACATGTGAACGCATTGTATGCATTTACGTCAGCATAATTTGTAGTGGCGGTAGCCGGTTGTTGGAAACAGTCCAAGCCGGCTGAAAATTTAATTTTAAAGAATTTTAAAGCGAAAAGCCAAAGCAAAATAATTTGAAATACGAGTGAAAATCATGGCTAAAATCCGGTTAATCAATTGGTAAAAATCAGAAAAATTTGTTTCATCAAAAATTTATACCCAAAAAGTCGAAGAAAATTGTAAAAGCTGAAAAGAAAATTTTGACAAAAAATATACCTACCTGTTTTACTTGGCGAATTGAAGATGAAGAAAAATAAAAAATAAAAAATTATCACGAATTTTCGGACCATTTGGACTCTAAAAATATTCTTCCAAAATTTTTGGTCATTTTTGTCAAGGTCAAAGAATCCTTATGGTGTTGGTCAGAAAGCGTTTAACAATGACCCCAAAAAGGGACTCTCCATTTTTGGCGTGGTCACTATTGGAGACAAAAAGCCAACAAAAGGAATTGTACTATTTTTCAAAAAAATTTTACTTACAAAAAATTTCGAAGAAAAATTCCGAAGAAATTTATAATTTTTTTTCTCAGGCCCCATCGTTGGCCTGCAAATCCGAAGGACAGACAAGGTTGGCACCGAGGCAGCATTCCACCCGTTGGAGCAGTACTTGGCCTGGGCCGACCTGTGGTTACAGCTGGAACAGCGCCGATTGGGTGAAATTTACAAAAGGCGATTTTTCAAAAAAAAATTTTTATTGAAAATTTAGGTCATCCCTTGGTGAAACGGGTGTTCATCGCCACAGGTTGGTTGAAAAATGATTTTTTTATAAAATTTTATAAATTTTTTCAGACGACAAATCGGTGCTTGACGAGGCCAGACGGGATTGGGCCTCTAAGGGCTACGAAATTTTTGCCAACGATGAGACTGCAGAGGGTAAGTAAATTTGGTTTTTAGATTTTCCATAAAATTTCTGGAATTTTTATGGAATTAAAAAATTCTTTTTCAGTTGCCCAACCGGGCAGCCGATACACCGATCGGTCCCTGCTCGGAGTGATCGCAGATGTGCAAATCCTGTCACGGTGCAGCTACATCGTGTGCACCTTCAGTAGCCAAGTGGGTGCTCATTTCAAATTCAAAATTTCTCGCCAGTTTTCCAATTCACTTTTGGCTATTAATCTTAATTTTTATGCAAAATTTAAAATAATAAGATCAGCTTAAATGAGTTATAAAATTAATTTTTACTGAGAGGGAATTCGAACCTCCGCACTAGAATAAAAATTAGGCACCGGGAGAAACGCTTTGAATCCTCAATTTTACGAAGCGAATACCTTATTACAAACTGCTATAGGAAAAGCATGTGAGCAGAGAAAAAGAAATCAGACAACAATATGTTTTAACACAACGTGCCTTCGCGTCATAAAATTGATGAGCTAAAATAAAAGTTTGAATTCTCTGGCTTTTCTACGCTGATTATATCTATTCTGCCTGACTATGCTTATTATCCATTAGGCTACCACGGTCGCCTTCCGAAAGCCTTCAATTTTCACTAGATTTTTCAATATTCTAACTTCTTTTTGGTATCTTTCGACGTAGAAGTCTAACTTTGATCCTTCAAGAGACTATTTGGGTGGAAAAAACCGTGAAAATCGACCCTGAGAATCGCATTTTCATGGATTTTGTATCCAAAATTCGAGTATTAGAGGATTTAAATCCCAATTCTAGCTTTCAATGGTGTTTTAGGTCAAAAATCATATTTTTCATTGATTTTCACAAATTTCCGCAGGTATGCCGCCTCGGTTACGAGCTGATGCAGGCGCGCCAAGGCGATGCCGCGGAGCGCGTGCACTCGCTGGACGACATTTTCTACTTTGGCGGACAACTTGCGCACGAGTGGCGGGCGGAGGGCGACCATGCGGCTGTTGTTGATGGCACGGATGCGGCGGAACAGCAGCAGATTGAGCTGCGCAAGGGCGACATCATCGGTAAAAATTTCGAGAATTTTTTTGAAATATTTGAGGGAAAATTAACCCTTAGGCCTGTGAATTTTTGAAAAAATTAGAGATATTAGAAACATTCAAGGTCTATGAAATTTACGAAAATCAAGGTATGTATGTAACTATTAATTTTTGAAAAATATGAGGCATATAAATTTGGGGCCCAAGAATTTTCGAAAATACGAGTTTTATGAAATTCTGTAAATCCGATGTCTATTAAAATTGTTGAAAACCAAGATCTGCTTGTTGAAAATGCGAGGCCTGTGAAAATTTTTTGAAAATCTAAAATTTTTGCAAAAATCCAATGCATGCGAATTTTTGAAGGACTCGAGGCGTGTGAAAAATTCTGAAAATAATTAAAAATGTGAAAATTTTCGAATAAACCTAAGACCTAGGTATGAAACTAACTTGAGGGCTATTGTCCATTTTTGGCTTTAAAGAGATAAAATAATGATCTGACCTTTTAAAATTTTAAAGTTTTTTTTTGAAATTAAATAAAAAATTCCATTTGACAAAATATTTTGGAATTTAATCGATAATTTTATAAAAATGAAAAATTTGAAAATTTAGGCGTCGCTGGCAACCATTGGAACGGGTTTTCGAAGGGCACTAACCGGCGTACCCTTCGTAGCGGGCTGTTCCCCTCGTATTTGGCGCGGGAACATTGGCGCATCGTCGATTTTCCGATTTTTGAAAATTAATTTTTTTTAGCCGGGTTTCTCATTTTTTACGATTTTTCGTGCCATTTAGTGTATATTTTTCCCATTTTTGGTCTCAATTCCCAAATTTTTTTATAGTTAAAACTTCCAAATTTCTACTTTGTTTTTTTTTGATTTTATTTTTAGACAAATAATTATCTTAATTATCAATTCTTTTCCTCATTTTCCTCATAGTTTTTGTACTTTAATACATTATTGTACCCGATGCTCAATCTTTGAATAAAAATTGCTTTGGAATTTTTTCATTTTTTAGATTCTAAATAATTTTTATTTTTTTCAACGGAATTTTGGGGCTAAAATTTTTTTGGATTTTTTTTACGAATAAAAGAATATTTTCCTAATTTTCGTCCCCTAAAAAATTATTTTGATAAAATTTGATAAATCAGAAGAGAATGAATATTATTTTTATATTTTGCTAATTTGATAAAAAATAATAATATGTTCAAAAAAATTTAATAAGTCCAGATTTGTCCATGAACCCGGATATTTGAAATATACTGGGCCGGGTCCTAACCTGGAATCTCTGGGATGGTGTCTGCTAAAAATGGCTGATACGGTCCCGGACTTGGCTATTTAAATTCATTTCAAAAATAGTTTTAAGCGATGCTAGGCTTTAAGAAAAAAGGGCACCTTTAAGGGCGTTAGGAAAAAAGGCCCAAAAAGCCAGTCTGACCGAAACTTTTTTTTGAAGCTACCTAGGCCAAAAGTATAAAAAGTCATTGTACAGAATTTTATGCTCTATCTTCTGGTATTTTTAATCGAAATTAGAACAAAAATTTCGAAATTTTCGCGAAATACTGAAAAATGGGATTTTTCGTGTTCAAATTTCGAAAAATAAAAGATACCATAAGTTAGGGCATAAAATTCTGCACGATGACTTTTTATCCTTTAGGCCTAGAAAGATTGGAAAAAAAGTTTTCGGCCAGATTGGATTGGAACATGTGGCGGTTTTTTAACGTCCTAGCACTGTTTTGACCATTTTTGATTTTTTCCCGCGCAAAACCTGCATTTTTCAACAAGATACTGTAAAATTGTTTTTTCTACCTAAAAGTTAGGAATGGATTTTTTATTTGAAGCGAAAAAAAGTGTTCGTTGAAACGAGAGAATGCCCATGAAAAAGTGTTGAAGAAAACGAAAAGAGTGCTCATGAAAAAGAAAAAGGGTGCTCATTGGTACTGTAGCACGTCCGCTAACTTTTGGGTAGAAAAAACAATACTAGAGTAATCCATTTTTTCAAAAATTTTAATTACCACCTTTGGCGCCGAATTTCACAAAGATTCCTTCAAATAACAATTTATCATCCATTATTTCCCTGATTTATTATCATTATCCCTTTGTTACTTCCTTCCTTTCGCCAAAATTTGGCCCTTCTCTCCATGGCCCTGTGTCTATGCCCCTGGATATTCTGCTTCTCTGGTTCTTTACAATCCTTTGGCTTCGTTAAAATACGAAAGCACGAAAAGGCCAAAAACAAAAAATGTAAAATTTTTCAAAAAATTGATTTTAGAATATAATTATTTCAATAAGTTTCGTTAGATTTATTTTAGGGGTTTTTTCCGGGAGTTTAGCTTATTGTGCATTTTGTTCCTTTGGGTTTTGTCCATTTTTGTTTCTCTTCCTTGGACATTGGCCAAGTTCGTTCTGCTTCTCTGTGTTCCTCCAAATTCTTTCTCGCCTTGGCCATATTTATTTTTCTCTACCTTCCCTGCGCTCTCAACATCTCACACACTCTCTTTCGCATCTGTTTTCTTCTTCTCACAGTCTCTGGCCCTTTTTCTTCGCTGGCTTTCTTGCTATTTCTCTTTCCCTCATCTGCTCTCTCCTTAGCATGTGCTATTACGAAATAAACCCAAATGTACAAAATACCTAACGAGCTCTTTAAAATTTAACAAAAGCAAAAATTTGAAAATGCTCTAAAGGGTTTCCTACCGAAAATTCCGGAATTTCCAGCCATTGAACATATTTTCTGTAATCGTTTCCCCAATCCTTAGATGTTTAGTCACCTTTAGCCGTTTCGTAGTAGCATCTCAGTGGGTGTTCTCTATCCTCCCTGCTATTTCCACTGATTCTGCTTCTCTGCCCACCCATTTTCCGGATTGTTTTGGCCACTTTTCCCTCACCGTCGTTGGGCAAGGAAAAGCCCCGTGGAGAGTATCCAATTTTCTTATCGCCTACGACGATGTATGATGAATGCTGGTTGTTTACCCGAATTACGACATTTGGGACTTCATTTTTTTGTGCTTTCTAATCCCTTAAAATTAAAGAGATTTTTTAGGTTTTTTCGACTAATGAAAATTTACATTTTTTGAGGGGGGAAAGCTTTAAATAAAATTTTTAGGAGTTTTTCTATATTTTTTCCTTTTTTTAAAATGGTTTTAGGAGATTTTTTCCATGAGTTTTTATAATTATAATAAAATTTACCCACTTTTATTGTTATATTTTCTTTTTTTTGACATAAAAAGTGAAATGTGAAATTTTTAATTTTTTCAACTTGTAATATCTGTATTTTAGGCCAAATTTTTCAAAGAAAAAACACTAAAACATTGTAAATCCAATTTATTGACCTGAAAGATTTTCAGATTTCGAAATTTTTACATTTTTTAAATTTTTATTATTAATTCGAAAATTTAAAAATTTTCTAGGGAAATTGACATTATTTTCTGGCCCAAAATAGGGCTTGACATGATTTTCTGACAAATTGCCCTTTAGATATTTAAAATTTTTGAACTTTGCCAAAGTTTTAATGGCTTTCCCTATGTATAGTATAAGTCCTAAAAAGTTTATTTTTTTCATTTCACTACCAAGAAGAAATTGATTTACATAATTATTAATTTTTACATTTTTTCTCCCAAAAATTTCCAGCAGATGTCCCTTTAGTAAAAGTCGCTTTTCGTCCTCATGGCTTTCATTCCTCCCAAAAACATTTGTTGTTGATCATCATCGGATCTGTGTCCCCATAAATCGATTTGTTCCAACAAACCGATTTTACGCTGTTTGTGGAGTCCAAAAGTCCAATTTTTACGACATCGACCCAAAAGTTGAATTTTATAAAATCTCACTCCTCTAAACATTTAAAAATTTACGAGTGCCTTCCTCTTATCCATCCAAAATTTTTGAATTTTAAAAATAAATTTCCCCGCAAATTCAAAAATTACAATTTATTTCAAAATTTTATTCGTGTGAAGAATAAACTAATAAATTGCCTTTTTTACCAAATTATTTATTCATTTATTTATGCTTTTAGGAAATTGGCGCGATTCCTTTGAATTTAGTGATTTATTTATCGATTTTAGGTGCCTTTTTATAAAATCACAGAATTATCATTTTATCACTTTATCACTACTCACTTATCACTTTCATCGTTGTTTTATCACTCTCCAATTGATCATCCGCCAACATGGTCCTCACAACTGTGGGTTTTCTTTGTTGATCTTTAGTTTACGATAAAAATTTTTAAAATTATTTTCCAACTTAAATAATATTAAGATAATATTAAAAAAACACAAATTCATGGAACTTACTCAGGTAAAAAATTGAAAATTCCTTTTTTTAATAATACCAAAATTAAAAAAAATAGAAAAAATTCAAGAAATTTCGAATTTATTTTTTTTTGGAAAATATGCTTTAGAATCTATATTTTTCCAAAAAAAATTTAAAGCGAAATTTCTCATTTTTATTCTAAAAAATTTTTAAGGTGCTGTCGATGATGCGCTATGTGTCGGAGACCGACGACCGCGACTTCATCGACCGACTGCACAGCTACTTCACCACAAACATGCTCATCGGTCTATCCGTGCTCGTCAGCTTCAAGGTGCGGCAAAATTATGAATTTTTTGTTGAATTTTTTTAAATCAAAATTTTCTTACTTATTTTGAGCTTTTTTCTCTTATTAAAGGAATTTAAGGTTTTTGATTTTTAATTTAAATAATATTTTCCATAAAAATTTGGTGAAAATTTTATTTTTGGCTGTATTTTGGAAATTTACAGTTTTAAGGCGAGAAATTTTTTTTTAATCTTTGGGTTTCGTTATAATATTTTCGGATTTACCTAATATAAAAAAATTAATTTTTATTTAGATTTTTATGCCTTTTTTGTAAAAATAATCTTTATTAATTTTTCCAGCAATTTGGCGGAAAACCCATCGAGTGTCTTACGCCCGACATCTTTTCCGGTGCTTGGGAAGAGGTGAATTTATAAAAATAATTTAATAAAAGTTAAATTATTGACTTAAAATTATTATCATTATTTTTTGCACAATCAAAGCATTTCTTTTTTTTTTGATTTTGATTTTTAATGATCCATCCCTATAATTCTTATAAATTAAAATTATTTTTTAGTATGCCGAAAATTATTGCTGGGCCCAGGACACCTATTTTGTCAGCCCCAGCTCCGCAGTGGAAAACATTGAAAAATTGGATCGAAAAAGTCGCCGGATCAGCTACTACCAATGGGTAAAAATTCATTTTTCATTTTTTGAACCCTTTAAGCTCATGATTAGAGATAATCCCAATTTCGAAAATGATACTATCGGTAATCGGGATAGCCCTATCACGAAAGTCTTTCTTGATTCTGTTCTGCGCTATTTCCACAAATTTTTAATTTAAATATTTTTGTAAATTTTTAGGTCCCATTTTTCCTGCTCATCGAGGCCGCCTGTTTCCGACTTCCCTCCGTGCTTTGGCGCTATATGTCCGGCCATTCCGGTGGGTATACAAGCCATGCCAGTATAACAATATTATTGGTAGAAATTCATAAAATAAATTTATAATAAATATTTACCTTGGGTAGAATTTATAGCAATTGTACATTATTCTCTTGTTGCTAGAATTATATTTTTTACTACGAATATTAGGCATATATTTTATTTTATTTTTTTGCATCATTCAGGCATCAAAGTCAGCGAAATTGTCAAAATGTCCTCGGACCCAAACAACATCAAGCCACAGATCCGCAAGGCCAACATTCGCTCCATGACCATCCATTTGCAAGTGAGGACGTTAGATTTTTTGCCTTAGAATAACTTTTAAGTCTTTATTTTTTTAGTTTTTTATTTTATTTTTCTATTTTATTATTTTTTAAGACTTCAATGGAACTATTATTAAACAGTATTTTTTACCCGATTTTTTTTTATTTATTTCATCATTATTTTTAATACAATTCGCAATTTTTTTTATTACAAATGGTTTTTTATATATTTTTACATTAGACACCCAAGTCTTTTTTACTTTTTACAACTACAATGCGCATTTTTACATTTTACAATTATAATTCCATTTCCAATGCTACAATTGCAATTTTGGTATCATTTTACATGTTACAAATCACAATCACGTTTTTACAATTAGAAATTACAATTCATATTCCCAATTTTACAATTCTCATTTTACAATTCCACAGGGCGCCCTTCGCTTCCATAAAAGACTGCAGAAACGGCACATCCGTCCCCATCGTTTACTGCGACTGTTCAACTTGGCCTACTCAAGTTCCTTCGTCACCGCCATGTACTTGCTGACCAAATTTGCATATTTGGCCAATGCCGCGGCCCAACTCATGCTCATGAATAGGTGGAGGTGGAAAAGAATTAAAAAATTATTCCTTAATGAATGGGGCGGAAAAATTTAATTTTTGATGTTATTTAATTTTTATGTAAAATTTTTAATTTATATTTTCTATTTTTTTTTAAATTTTCACACATTAAACTAATTTTTAGTGCATTTTAGGAAGATTTTAAATGCATTAAAAATGGGAAATATTTAATTTGGGGATTTACAACCTAAAATCATTTTTTCATTCATTTTTTTAGTAAAAGGGCATTATTTCACTTAAAAATACTTCTCAACATTCAAAATAAGCATTTTTTGCGTTTTTACTTATATTATTAATTACATAATTTTATTTTCGATTTTTTTATTTTCGCACAATTTTTTTATATTATTAATTACATAATTTTATTTTCGCACAATTTTTTTCTGGGAATTTTCGCAAATTCCTTTCTTATATAAAAATTTCTCGAAACTGTTTTTTTCAGCTTTCTCGAGACCGAAAAATACCGTTGGTACGGTTTCGGCGCCGTTTTGGACCTCTTGCATGGCACCACATGGGAGCAGAGCGGAATTTTCCCGAGGGTCTCACTTTGCGATTTTGAGGTAAAATTTTTTTCTAAGATTGAAATTTTTTTGGAGCCTCTACACGAATAAATTGTGGACTCTTACAAGATTTAATTCTTTTTCAAATTTTTTTAGGTCCGTGTGATGGGCAATCTGCAAGAATACACCATTCAATGCGTGCTGGTCATCAACATTTTCAACGAAAAAATCTTCGTATTCCTCTGGTTTTGGTGAGTGGATAATTTCGAAAAATCTAAATTTTTTAAGCGAAATATTTTTTAGTCAAAATTGGAGGAATTTTTTGATCCAATATTCTTGTGATTTCCGGTCAATTTTGAATTTTTTGGCCCATTTATTTGCGATTTTAACCGAAATTTTATGCGTTTTGAGTTTTGACCCATTTTTTGCGAATTTTTAGCAATTTTTGAATTTTTAATTATTCCAATTTCCCTAAAATTTTCGCTGAATATTTTTTTTACAATTTTAATTTTTCAAATTTTTCCCCGCAATCCAGGTACCTGTGCCTGCTGTTCCTGACCCTGGGCTCCTTCCTCTACTGGCTGTTCGTTTTCATTTTCCCGTGGCCAAACATTCGCTTCATCACCCAACACTTGGAGATGTGCGAAATGCCATTCGACGCGGATTGTAAAATTTTATTTATAAAAAAATTATAATTTTTGATTTTTGAACATTAATTACTTGGGAATAAAATTTTATAGCTCTTTATATTTTGTTTGTAAAACGCCAAAATTTTCTAAAATACTTTTGATAATTAAAAAAATTTTCGACGAATTAATGGCCAGTAAAATTTTGAAGAAAAACTAAATTTTTTTGTAAAATTTTTTAATTGTTTTACCAAAGTAGGTATAATATACATAATTGAATTTTAGGCAGGATTTCTCCTGAAATCTTGAATATTTCCAGTAATAAATAAATTTAACAAACTTAATACTGGGAAAATTGCCCAGAAAACCTTATTTAAAATCTGAGGAATCTTAGTCCTACATTTTTAATTAAATTCACAGTGTTTTTAATGTTTTTAGCTCGAGAAAATCAGAAGCTTGTCCGGCACTTCATCGATGACTATCTGCAACAGGATGGGCTGTTCGTGATCCGGATGCTCACCCTGCACACGGGAGGTACAAAAAATAAATAAATAAATAATTAATTACTTAATTTTAAATAATAAAATTATAATGAAAATTGGCAAATTAAAAATTTAATAATTAAATTCAAAAATAAAATTATTTTCTTGTAGTGATTTTCGGCACCGATCTGGTCCAAGCCCTGTGGATGTCCTACCATGGACCGGAACATGAAGCGCTGAAACGCAGCAACTCGTTTCCGGACGGCGAATTCATTGGGGGCACAGGTCCGAACTCCGAAAACCGATTAAATTTTTCAATTTTTTTTTGCGAAAAGGTCAAAAAACATCCGAAAAGTGTTTAAAAATTTTTCAGGCAAGGGTACCACCCATGACGACATGGAGTTGGAGAATGCAATCAACCGAATGCGACGGATGAATCGTCGATTTGGCTACGGGTAAGGGGGCAGAATACACGTGGGGATTATAAATTTTTTTATTTTTATTTCCATAAACCTGTCAGAAATTTTGTAAAAGTTCTCGAAAAAATTGTAAAAGATTCGTGAATTTTTTCTACATTTTCAATAATTAGCAAAAAAAAATTTCCAAAAATTTACAATAAAATTTTCCAGAAGTCGTCGCAATTCTTCACTGGCCGGCATTCCGCCTCAGGCCATCACTTTTGGGGACAAAATGCCGCCAGGCGAAAGGCTCATTCCGCCGCCGGCACCTTCGCCAAGGGCACAGCGAATGATCGACCGGTGAAAAAGAATTAATCCCTTTTTCGACAAGAAAGACTGGAATAACAGATACATACATATCTTTTTATTCAGAAGATGTTGAAATTAGGAATTGTAAGCTGGCATTTTATAATTCCAAGTTGGAATTTCAGTTTGGAACTTTTCTTTCACGATTTCGTTTGTTTGGTCCTTAATTTTTTTTTTAGATATTTTATATCCAAAAAAAATCACTAAAAATAAAAGCAGATTCGTTGCAGAAAAATTACTCTCTCAAGCAAGCTTCTTTCAAACTATATTTTGAAGCGAAATTCTCTCTTTTTACATGCTTTTTCTTTCGCTTTAAAAATATAGTTTTACTCACTTGGCTACCCGCGGTTTTTTAGATGTAACCTTTATTAAAGTTGGATTTCGCAGAATTATTCGACGATTTTTTAGTTTTTTTTAATTTTTATAAAAGCATTAGTTTAAAAAAAATTATTATGAATTTCTTACAGCCTGGACAGGTCCAGGACGAACAGCTTGGAGTCCTCGGGCACAACCACGACGAGCCCCAAGAACACCATCGCAAAATTGAGTCCGGAGAAGTACCAGCAACAGCAACAGCCCCATCGCCGATCGGTGGCCAAAAATGGTAAAAATTATTTCTTAAAAAAATAAAGAAAAAAGATTAAATGGGTTTTTTTTGTTAATTTTAAAATTTCATCAATTTTACGACAAATTTTCTTGCTTTAGTAGCCTTGTTTTATATTTCCAATTTATTGAAGATTTTTCAAATTTATATTCCAATTATTAAATTTTTGACCTTTTAAAACGTATAATTTATGCATTAAAATATATTTAAAAGTGCCTTTTTTGTTGATGTGATTTTGACTAATTAAGAAAAATAAGATGAATATCAGCAATTTTTTAAATTTTTTGCAATGATTGTTATTTTTCAAAAAAAAATTTTTGGCCATTTTTCATCAAAAAGCGTTGATTATTGATTATCTTTTTAAAGTAATAAGCCTATGAAATTAAAATTTTTTTTCAAAAACCCATCAAGAACCAATCTAAAAATGCTTGCAAATTCAGTTTTATTATATTTTCTACTAACCTCCCTGACCCAGAACCCCCGGAGGAGGCCGGCAGGGAAAGTTCCGAATCAAGTCGCTACGTGACAGCCCCGTCCACAACCGGTTCGCCTCAGTCGGCCTCCAAATCACCCGAATTTTACTAACTCTGTGGTTGCTTTTGAAGATTTTTTTGAAATCTAATTTTTTAACCTTTTAAAAAAAATAAAATTCAAGTTGATTCCTAAGATGCTTCCAAGAATTCTCTGTCAGTTTTGCTGTATTGAATACATTTTTTAAATTAATTCAATCATTGTGCTTCCAAACGCTTTCAAATTCAAGTTTTCATCCCTAAAAATTATTTAAAATTCAAGTTTTAGTCCTTAAAAAATTTTTTAGGAAAAATATTCTTAATATTAACAAAAGAATCATGTTTTTCTCCTAAAAAATAAAGTTTTTTGAACATTTTGGAAGAGATATAATTAAATTTTTTAATCAATTTATTATAGATATTTTTTTTGGAATTTTACCAAAAAAATTATGTGCATAAATCGGTAATTTTTTAAATAATTTCGCCAATTTTACTGAATTTTCATAAATTTTATTTTAATTTTCAGCCTCACATCCGCCAAAGCCATCAAGTCCACCACCGAAGGGGGAGGATGAGCCCGGCTTCTACGGTGATGAAATGGAATTTTACATCCAATAAATTCACAAATTTTACAAATTTATTTTTTTGTTGATCTCCTACAAATTTTATGTGCAATTTTATTCTTTTTGAGAAAATAAAATGGAATTTTACGAACTTTTGACAACCATTTTTTGCAGAAGCATCAAAAAAGCTCAATGTATCGATGTTTGACCCGGTGCTAGGGCGTTAAAAAAAGTACCAAAAGACATAGTCAAAACAAAAACTTTTTTGTTAGACTTGTTAGACAAAAAGTATAAAAGGCAAAGTTGTGCAGAATTTTATGCTGATTCGACTGATATATTTTGTTTTTCGAAATTCGGCCAAAAAGTTCGAAATTTTCCCGAAATACTGAAAAATATGGTTTTTAGGGGATATTTCGAATTTTTTGTTCGAATTTCGGAAAAATTTTTTTATACCATTCGAATCAGCATAAAATTCTGCAAACATTGCCTTTATTACTTTTTGTCTAACAAGTCTAATAAAAAAGTTTTTGTTTTGACTATGTCTTTTGGCACTTTTTTAACGTTCTAGCACCGTTTGACCCATTTTAAAAAGTACAATCGTTCTATCCAGACGTGCGTCCCCGGTGCTGAGTGAGTCGTTTAAAAGGTGGCCAGTCTAGCCAAAAACTTTTTTTGAAGCTTGCTAGGCCAAAAGTATAAAAAGCAAAGTAGGGCAAAATTTGATGCTCTATCTGTGACATTTTTAATCTGTTAACAGAATTGGATTCACGATACAGCATCAAAAACTATCCCTAGGAGGCTGCTTTCATGTCATATTTATCACTTTTTCGGAAAATAATATTTTTTGCCTGACGTGATCTAACGTGAAAATCGTATTAAACGTGGTGTCCGCTCAAATCTGACATCAGATTCGGATTCTGCACCCTGAAAACCTCCTAAATCCAAGAAATTAACTTATTTCTTGATAAAATTATTTTTTGACCCAAAAGAGGGAGGGGAATAAACTTAAATTGTCAAATACCTTTGGTAGAGATAGAGCATAAAATTTTACAATTTTATTGCTGGAATTTTTGGACAAACATGTTTTTTTAAAGTTTTTGGAGGATGCTTTGAGTTTTTTTTTGTAACGATCCATCACCGTGAGACGCATTTGCCTTTTGAATTTTGCATTTAAAGTGCCTTCATGTTGTCATGCCGAAACACATTTCGCGCCGCCCACTCACTCGTATATTATATGGATTATGGAGTATGGAGACTAGAAAATTGCTTATAACTAAACTTAGGCGCAACTTAGAAAAGAGTTCTTGGTGTCAAAAGATAGGCCTGACTGAATGTCTGCTATAAAATGCAAAAAGACCATCCGGATTGGCCAAGTAGAAAAAAAAGTTATGGCCACATCTTTGGCCCAAACCACTATGTTGTGGTTTAATTTGGCCTTAAACTTTTTTTTCTAATTGGCCAATCCGGATGTCTCTTTTTAGTTTATACTAGAAATTCAGGCCTATCTTTTGACACCAAGAACTTTTTTCTAAGTTGCGCCTAAGTTTAGGTATAACTTATAAGTAGGGTCGCAACTTTTATGCAAATGCATATTTTTTTGCTGGCTCAGAACGGCCTGAAAATCACGTAAAACACGTTTTTAGCATGTTTTGAACGCTCTAGCATGGATTTGTAACTGCATATTTTTGCATATTTTCGATTTTTGTGCATATTTTGCATATTTCCATTTTTGCGCATTTTTGAGCATATTTTGAAAAAAAAATTTTTAAATTTTTTCTGGAGTTTTTATAAAATTCCTATTTATAATTTTCAAAGAAAAAATGACCAAATTTTTCAAGAAAATCTATTTTTTCCAAAAAAGCTTCAAAAAGGCATGAAAAAAGTCAAAAGTGTAAAAAAGCTAGGAAACTTTAATTTTAACCTTTAAATGCCTTAAATATGCTTAAATTCGCTTTAAAAATAGTTTATTCCAATTTTTGAGCAAAAAATTTCATTTAGGTCATATTTTGTAAAAAAAAATTGCGCATATTTTGTGCATATTTTGAAAATTTTGAGCATATTTTGGCACTTTTTTGTGCATTTTTGCGCATAAAAGTTGCGACCCTACTTATAAGTAGGGCATCAAAAAATATCGGAACAGCTGGTTTCACCCCCGCGCTAGAAATATGATCATAACTTTTTTAAGGTAAAACCTTAGAGAAATGAGTATGGTGTCAAAAGATAGCCCTAAAAGTCTGCTATAAACTTGCAAGAACAACTACCCGATTTGGCCAAGTAGAAAAAAAGTTATGGCCAAGTTAAGCCATAAAATCGTGGTTTTGGCCAATGGTCTGACCATAACTTTTTTCTGCTTGGCCAAACCGGATGGTTCTTTCTTTTATAGCAGACTTTTAGGGATATCTTTTGACACCAACCTCGCTTCTCTAGGTTTTACTTGAAAAAAGTTATGATCATTTTATAATCATTTTTCTAGTGCGGGGGTGAAACCGCGGGGGTGAAACCAGGTGCACCGAAAAATATATATCCATATAAAATCGCAAAATATCCGGATAAAATATCCGCCAAAAATCGCAAAATATCCGCATAAATTAGTAAAAATATCCACATAAAATTTTCAAAATAGGATGAAAAACCAAGTAAAATAATTCAAAAATTTTTTATTATTGATTGAAATTGCAAATAAGGAACATTTCAAGGTTTTTCATTGAGAAACTCATCCATTAATAGAAAAATTTGCAAATAGGGAATTTTCAAGTGGTTTGTTGGAGAAATTGGTGATTTTGGGACCATTTCTTCAATTACGCATTCTTTTGAGAAAAATTTCTTAAAAATATGCTTTTTTGAGAAATTTTTTTGAAAATTTTAGGTTTTTGAGAAATTTTTGTAAAATTTTTTAGAAAATTCAAAAATTTTAAAATTTTCGGATTTTATTGCATTTTTGGCGCTACCGGAAAAGTGGTCAATTTTGGGTCTCTAATTTTTTTTGAGTCCCGGGACTCAAAATTGATATCTGTTTTATCTGTTTTGATTTATCATGAATCTAATGCTAATAATTAATATTTATGTGCGTTTTTACTTATATTTAGATAATATTAACATGGTACGCTATTTCATACTGGCAGATTTCTGTGCCGCCAGTATTTCATACTGGCAGATAACCTAACTTGCTCTCAATTTATTCAATGCATTTGTTAATTTGTTGCGTGAAAATTACAATATTGAATAATAAAATGTTGAAAATTTTCAATTTTGAGTCCCGGGACTCAAAAAAAATTAGAGTTCCCAAAATTGACCACTTTTCCGGTAGCGCCGCATTTTTGCTTAAGAATTTCCCAGAAATGGCAAAATATCCACGAAAATATCCACATAATTTGAAAATATCCATGTAATATCCAAATATCCACATAATAAAGTCCAAAATATCCAAAAATATCCAAAATATCCACATAAAAGTTGCTTTTTTTGAACTCAAATCAAGCTAGAAATGCTTTTTATTTGATTTTCAGGCCATTTTGAGCCTCCGCAAAAAATATCCATTTGGATATTTTTTGATGCCCTACTTATAAGTAGGGCTTGAAAAAATATCCATAAAGTTGGATATTTTGGATATTTTGGATATTTTGGATATTTTTGGATATTTTGGACTTTATGTGGATATTTGGATATTGCATGGATATTTCCAAATTATATGGATATTTTCATGGATATTTTGTCATTTCTGGGAAATTCGTGAGCAAAAATGCAATAAAATCCAAAAATTTTCAAATTTTTTGATTTTTTTGATCAAATTTTTTTCAAAATACAAATTTTCAAAAAATTTAAGCGAAATTTATCCAAAATGCCACCGAAAAAATCGAAAGAGGCATGGTATCGTGAATGGATCGGACGAATCAATGGAAAATACACCCTTAAGAAAGAGAAATTTGGGGAAAATGTGAAAAATACATCCCTAAGAATGGCAAATTTATGTGGATATTTTTACTAATTTATGCGGATATTTTGCGATTTTTGGCGGATATTTTATCCGGATATTTTGCGATTTTATATGGATATTTTTTCAAGCCCTACTTATAAGTAGGGTTGTTCTTTATATGCGCACAATTTTCCCAAATATGCGCATAAAATATGCACAAAAAGTGCCAAAATATGCGCAAAATATGCCCAAAATTTCCAAAATATGCGCAAAATATGCTCAAAATTTTTGCAAAATATGGCTTAAAATGAAATTTTTTGCTCAAAAATCCTAATAAACTATTTTTAAAGCGAATTTAAGCATATTTAAGGCATTTTAAGGTTAAAATGAAAGTTTGATGGCTTTTTTACACGTTTGACTTTATCATTCCTTTTTGAAGCTTTTTTGAAAAAAAATAATGCGTTTTCTTGAAAAATTTGATCATTTTTCTTTGAAAATTAAAATTTTTAACTATTCTGAAATTTTAAAAAACTCCAAAAAATTCAAAAAAAAAATCCGAAAATTTCAAAAAAATTCAAAAAATTTTCCAAAATATGCTTAAAAATTCCAAAATATGCGCAAAATTTGCCCCAAAATGACCAAAATATACTCAAATATGCGCAAAAATGCGAATTATGCAAAATATGCACAAAAAGTCGAAAATATGCAAAAATATGCAGTTAGAAATCCATGTTAGAGCGTTCAAAACATGCTAAAAACGTGTTTTACGTGATTTTCAGGCCGTTCTGAGCCAGCAAAAAAAATATGCATTTGCATATAAAGTACGACCCTACTTATAAGCAATTCTCTAGCCTCCAGTCTCCACACAGAAACGGCCACGCTGAAACGTCCCCTGCTGCCGCACTCACTCTCCCACTATAAAAGAGACTTTTTTGGACGCTCTTTTTCTTTGTTCCAGCATACATAACGTTCTTTTTATCAAAAATCAATAATCGATTGAGACCTTTAGACGGAATCAATCCAACCAAGGGATGCGCTCATCTTCCTATAAATTACATATTTCACAGGCATATTTTTGCATTTGTGTAGGTGAAAGTTTCATGTGAATTTTTTAATTTTAGGCCTAACTAACCAATTAAGTTCATAACAAGTCTTTCTCAGAATTTTTCGTAGGTAACAAGTTTTACTCACAAGGTCAGATTTTTTTTGAACATATTTTCTCTCACCCTAAATTTTTCCCTAGAGGCCTAATTGGCGAATTGATTTCTTCTAATATTATGTTTAATAGACCTCCGACCAAGGCCGAGCCCGGACCAAGGAATACCAAGGCCTTGGTCCCGGTCCTTGGTATTTTGGACTGACCAAGGATTTTCCGGGCCAAGGAATTCCTTGGTATTCCTTGGTCCGGGCCTGGCCTTGGTCTACTGTCAACCCCGGTCCTTAGTCCCGGTCCCGGTCATTTTGACCAAGGAAGACCAAGGCCTAGAAATGTCTGTTCACTGAGAAATTGTAAATCGAATTTGGCAAAATGTTTTGCCAAAAAATTTAAATTAACGGCTTATTTTTCCGCTATCAATCGCGGGTAACGATGGAGATTGATTGTCTCTCCACGATTGAGTATCCGTTGTTTTTGGTCGTTAGCGTAATTTTTCCAAAAATTTTACAGGTCTCGATTTTCTACATAGAAATTTACAGGCCTCGAGTTTTTTAATAAAAAATTCATAGGCCGTGATTTTTCAGAAATTTTCATAGGCCATGGATTTTTCGAAAAAATTCATAGGATTTATTATTATTTTTTATTTTTCAATAATTTCCATGGATTTTTTTGAAAAATTTCATAGGCTTTGATTTTTCAAAAATTTTCATAGGCAATGGATTTTTCGAAAAATTTCATAGGCTTTGATTTTTCAAAAATTTTCATAGGCAATGGATTTTTCGAAAAATTTCATAGGCTTTGGATTTTTCAAAAAAAATTTAGAGCCCCTAGATCTTGCAAATTTTATCATTCATTTTGCAAAATTGATTTATTGATTACAGAAAATTTTTAATTTTTTCGAATTTTTCTTCTCCAAAAAATTTCTTGGTCCTTGGTCCGGGCCTTGGTCCTTGCGACCAAGGATTTTCCGGGCCAAGGAATTCCTTGGTATCCTTGGTCCGGGCCCGGCCTTGGTCCACTGTCAACCCCGGTCCTTGGTCCCTCCAATTTTCGGAGGTCTAATGTTTAATATAATTATTTTAGACCCGTTGAATACACATATTCCCCTTTAGGGATTCGAAACTCCGCCCAACCTTTCTGATGGAGTCTGCTCCGATCCAAAAAGCATTTCTCCAGTTTTTTCAAATCCAACCCCGTTTTTTTGGTGTCACGACGCAAATTTTCTGCTCTATATATTTTTTTAATTTAACTTTTTTTTCTCTTCGTAAATTTCCGGAAAAATTTGGCACGCAAGCTTAATACATATCACCTTCACATGAAATCATGTATATACCTCGTACCTGCAAAAAAATTTTCTCCCGACAAATTATTTTTAATTAATTATTATATTTTACATATACTTCGTCGCCAGTGCGAGATCAATTTGCAATTTTTTTCGGTCGAGCGAGAACTTTGAAACGAAAATTACAGTTTGGGTTATAATTTGGTTAAAAACAAATCTAGAGAAACGAATTTGATGTGAAAAGATAGCACAATAAATTAGCTATAAAATGAGCCTAATAAGCTCATCCGAATTGGTCCAGTGTAAAAAAAGTTATGGCCAAAATAATCATCCGTGTATGCATTTTTTGTAAATTGGCCGATACGAGTGATCATTTTGGCCGTAACTTATTTTATACTGGGCCAATTCGGATGGGATTAGGCTCATTTTATAGCTAATTTATAGTACTATCTTTTCACACCAAATTCGTTTCTCTAGGTTTGTTTTTAACCGCATTATAGCCCAAACTGTACTTTTCGTTTCAAAGTTCTCGCTCGACCGAAAAAAATTTGCAAATTGATCTCGCTCTGGCGACCGAGCAACACTAGCATACCCAGGGGGTCTGCA
>LDKF01001160.1:44425-77631 GCA_001026735.1 Rotylenchulus reniformis
TGGGGGGGGGTAGAAGCACAAATTTTCCATTGATTTTTTTTTCTCCGGCGGCTCCGATATGGGGCGCCGGAGAAATTTTTTTTGAAAATATAGGCTCTTTCTTAAGAAATTTGGTCAATTTTTTGCTTAAGATAATTTTTTGGAGAAAATTTAGCCGTATTTTGGAGTGTCGGAGAAAATTTTTAGAATTTGGACCAATTTCTCAAGAAAATTGGTCATTTTTCCTCGATTTTCCCTTTCTTTTCGATTTTTTCTTCCTCCTCCCTCCGACCCGCTGAAAATTTTTTAATTTTTCCGCGATGGGGGGGGGGGTAGCACTTGCCCCCGTTGCCCACCCCCCTCGGTACGTCCTTGACTCTAATTATTCGGGGCTATGAAATACCAATCAAGGCCTTTTCAAATTAGTTTGAAAACATTTTGAAATTTAGTCCATTTTACCGTATTAAATAATATATATATTTTTGCAATTCCAGGCCCTCCGTTGGGCTGATGCACAATGCCACAAACGCAATATGGAAGCCACGGGGGACAATCGACGCAATGTTCTCGGACCGGCATTGTTCCACATCCGTTTTCCGCTGATCGAAAAGGACCAGTTTTCCAGCGCAATTGGTGCAATTTTTATTATTATATTATTTTTTAAATTTGAACCCTCAATTATTTTTTCATTCTTGTTAGAGCATACTCACTTTTTAGCTCATATTATCAGGGTTCCCATTTATACTTATTTCTATAAGATTTGTAATTATTTTATACTAGCGTACTTATTTTTTCTTTTTTAGAATTTTTGAAAATTAGCCAATTTTTTGTGAGGAAAAAAATATAAATTTTCAAAATTTTCTCCGGCGGCCCTATCGTGTCCACCGGCACCCCATGCGTAAATTTACTAGAAAAAGCACTCTGTTGCCAAATGTGAACACTGATCTCAGTATGGCAAACTTATTGACGACAGAAAACTATGGGGAAATTTGCCTTTCTTGGCACTTCATTTTGTGCTTATTTTAAATTGAAAATTTTCCAATTCGGCATTTCATGTTTTTCCGATTATTAGACACCGAGACTTTTTGTATTTTTGGTTATGTACATATTTTTCGCCAGTTTTTATTTTTATCCCTAACTCGATTTATTTTTTTAATGTCTAACAATCCACTATCCCGGCCCCATAATATAAAATTATTTCCATTTCCATGCAGTTCCGACCCAAGTGTTGACCAACGAAGAGCTGCTCAGCGTGTTCTTGTACCATGCGCATCCGACAAACGGCATTCCGGGTCAGTATCCTCTCGCATTCTCCTGCAAAGCTCGAGCTCGCTGAGGAATGACGATGATTGACGACGACAATCTTTTCATTGGACATATAAAATATTTTTGATCGTACAAGTTTGGCATTCTTAGCCGTGTACTTTTCCTCTGAATCATTCCTCCTATGGATTTATCTACTGTATATCCTTAATGTCATCGTTTTTCCGATGAATAAACATTTTTCATTACTCGAAGTTTTGGTTTTTTGGTCGATTCGTTGCAAAAAATTTTGAAATTTTTCCTGTTTCGGATTTATAAAAAATTAAGAAGACAAAAAGCAGAGCAATGTAATTCTGCGCAGTTATCTTTGATTTTTTTAATCTAATGTAGCATAAAAAAGTTTCTAGATCTACTAGTAAAATGGGAATTGGCGCCGAATGAGTTGCTTCCATTTCGTGGAAAATTAATTTTGGGAATTTTAGTTTACCTGTCATTGTCAGTCCCAGAGTTCACTTCTCGAAAAACTGCCTTGAAAAACATGGCATTTACGGCGCTGGGGCGTTAAAAACCGCCATATGTTCCAGTCTGGCTGAAAACTTTTTTCCTAAGCCAAAATTATTTAAAGCAATTGTGTAGAATTTTACGCTCTATTTTTTGGTTTTTTAATTTTTCGAAATTCGACCAAAAAGTTCGAAATTTTCCCGAAATAGGGTTTTTAGAGGAAATTTCAAACTTTTTGGCCGAATTTTGGAAAAATTAAAAATATCAGAAGATAAAGCATAAAATTTTAAACTTTTTTGTTCACTTTTTGCTTGTCTTAAAAAAGTTTTCGGCCAGACTGGAACATGTGGTGGTTTTTTTAACGCCCCATGTGGCAGTTTTAACAGCACCGACCTAGCACCGGCATTTACATGGCAACTTTCGGTACTTGTGGAGTTTGGGTCTCAAATTTGACCCCCAAAATTTTGGAAATTTTTTTTCATTTACCTATTTGTGAGCAAATGACTTCCCAGGGGGTAATTTTTGACGCTGAATTCAATTCTGACGTCCATTCTGATGTAATGCGTCATTTTGAAGTCACTTTTTGTGACGCTGACTTTATTGGGGTGTTGAATAAGTTCTGTCATAGTTGAAGGAAATATTGAAAATCTTAATTATTCACTTTCCAACCCTATATGAATTTGGTGTTAAATGAAAGCTTGAAGTGTCTTACTAATAATAAAATTTTTAAAAAAAATTTAGCTTCTATTTTTATTGTCGAAAAATGGTCTGTAAATAAGTCGACACAATGTGCAGAAAATTTGTTTATCTTAAAAAATATTGAAATCATTGAGAAAAAAAAAGAAAATCAATATCAGCATAGACAATCGAATGCGTAGAATTTAAATTTATTCTTAAAAAATCGAGCCACTATAAATTTTAAGGTGTTTCGAGGCTTTCAAAAAAGTGGTCAAATTTCATTATTTGCCCTGAAAATGGTATTTTTTTATAAATAAAGCATGAAGATACAATGCTTATTTTACTCAGCTCGTCGAGCTCTATCGAATGATAAATAAAGTAATTGACAAAATTCAGTTTGCGCAAAATTCATTTTTTCGACCTCATTCAGCCAAAGCAATTTTTTAGAAAAATGGATTTTTCAACGTTGTTTTTGATTTTTAATGAATCCTTTATTTTCTATTCGAAAGAGCTCATTGAGCTGAATGAACCATAACATATAATTGCATTTTTAATTGGCAAAAATTCAATTTTCTATAGGCAAACTTAACTTTCGCCACACATGGGGGCGGACAGTTTACAGATCATTTTTCGACAACAAAAATAGAAGCCAAATTTTTTAAAAAATTTTATTAGTAGTAAGAGACTTCAAACTTTCATTTAACGCCAAATTCATATAGGGTTGGAAAGTGAATAATTAAGATTTTCAATATTTCCTTCAACTATGACAGAACTTATTCAACACCCCAATAATAAGCAAATTTTTTTCGTAAAATCATCTATATAGTCGGGATGCCGCACGTAGAATCCGCAAACGTATATGTGCATGGCCGGATGCCGCATTATTTACGATAAGAAAAATTTTGGTTAGTGTCAGAAAGTGACGTTAGTTACATAGTTACACAGAGGAATCGTTATTAGTTTTTTTTTGAAAAAATTTTAACGTCAGCGTCAAAAAGTGATGTCGTGACCATTGCGTTACAGTGGACGTCAAAATCGGATTCAGCTCCAAAAATTACCCTCGGGAAGTCATTTTAGATGATTTTAGGGAAATTTTTTTGTTTTGCTTATTAACGTCAGCGTCAAAAAGTGATGTCGTGACCATTGCGTTACAGTGGACGTCAAAATCGGATTCAGCTCCAAAAATTACCCTCGGGAAGTCATTTTAGATGATTTTAGGGAAATTTTTTTGTTTTGCTTATTTATTTATTTATTCAAAATAAAATATCCAATGAAGGGCGGTTAACCACTTACACATTGGATTTTGGTATCAATAAAGTAGAGAAAAAGAGATTAACAATTTATAAAATGAGAATAGAGGGGAGGGGGAAGTCAAAAAAAAAATTTTTTGAAGAACAGTAGATAAAAGGATGATAATTTGGTGAGAAAAACAATTATTTCTTGGAAGCTGAATCATTTTTTGGGAAAGCAATAGTCCAGAGTTCATTGGAAGTATTTAGAAGACGATCTAATTCCGCCTTAGCAGACGGTGACATAGAATAGGTTTTTGCAGGTTTGGTGCGAGAGGGAATATCAGATCTGAGGATAACAGTATTTGCATAAACAATATAATCGAGTTTTGTCTCCGATCTTTTTTTGATGCATTCTTGGATTAACCTTGAACGTTCCCTGCGCTGTTCGGGTGTCATGTCCTCACGTATGCGTACTTCTTTGTGGGGCCCTTCTCGCGCCTTCGGGCGGTTCCGCAGCACATGTTTCGCAGCTCCTTGAGATGGTAGCACAACACGGATCGGCCGGTGTCGGTTGGGTTGACGCTTGCCGAGGCGGGTGACCGCCGCAGGCAGGCACGAGTCCAGACCGCACTCATTGAGCACGTCCTGAACCCGCGCCACATCCTGTCGCGCCCTATCCACAGGGCGCTCGGCGTCGCTCTCCGGCACGTGGGCGAGCAAAACAGTGCGTTGACGTTCGTCGTCGTCACAGTGGGCACATTGATCGGTGAGCAGCTCCCCGGCCAGTTTGAGCAGGTCGACCACTTGATGCATCAGTTTCTTGACGGGGTCGGGTGTGGTGGATTGAAGGAGAGCAGTGAGGTCGAGTGAGTCGATGCCCTGGGCCAGACGCAGGCGCTTTTCGTTGATATTGTTTGGGGAAGTCGATGGGGGATTTATCCGCTTCATAATATTTTATCACACCTTATTGGATTCTTTTAGAAATTTATTAACGTTATTAACGTCAGCGTCAAAAAGTGACGTCAAAACGACGTATTAAATCAAAATGGACGTCAGAATCGGATTCAGCGTCCAAAATTAACCCCGGGAAGTCATTTTTCAATAAAAAATTTTTTTGAAAAATTTTGGGGGGTCAAATTTGAGACCCAAACTCCACAGGTACCCAACTTTCTAAGCAACAAAAATTTAAAAAAAACGGTTTATTATTCGCATTCATATAATTCTGCATTTTTACATTGTATGTAAAAGCAAAAGCTCGTTTTTAAAAGAGCATTGATTTTCTTGACGGGGGGCGGCGGGGAAATTTTTTGAAAAATTAGGCGCTCCTATTAAGAAAATTGATAATTTTTGTTGTATTTTTTAAAGAGAAATTCATTTCATTGATGCAGGGTTGTGCCAGATCAATGTAATTTTTCGGATCAGGTTTCGGATCGGATAAGCCCAAAAAACCGTCAGATCGGATTTATAAAATTTATAAATATGCGAGAAAGAACATTCATAAGAAAGATAATCCCAAAATTGTTTATTATTGGTATTTAGATTGGAGCGGGGAGGGGGTGAGAGAGAGAGCGAGAGAGAGAGAGAGGGGGAGGGGGCCGGAAACTTGCGGACGGATGTCGAATCACAGGTCTAAATGTCTGCTATAAACCTGCAAAAAAGATCATCCGGATTGGCCCACTGAAAAAAAAGTTATGGCCAAGATAATCATCCGTATTGGCCAACTTCCGAAAAATGTGCGCATTTTGGCCATAACTTTTTTTTGCAATAGGCCAATTTGAATGGGCCTAGGCTCATTTTGTAGCTAATTATTAGCTCTACATATCTTTTGACAACAAACTCGTTTCTCTAGGTTTCGTTTAAAGCGAGTTATAGCTTCGGGACTCTAACGTACCGGGACTCTAATGATCCAGTCCGCTAATAATATATTTTTTGTTCATTTCATAAATTGTAATTGGCCTCATTCCTAATTCGAGATAAAAAAAACAAATGGATCAGTAAATGATTTTCGGACCAATTGTTAGCGGACGTGCTACAGTACCAATGATCACTCATTTTCTTTTTCATGGGCACTCTTTTCGTTTTCTTCAACATTTTTTCATGAGCATTCTCTCGTTTCAACGAACTCTTTTGTTCGTTTCAGAGGCTTTTCATTTGTGCCACTTTAGGGTAAAAAAAATTAGAACAGTAAGTCGGGATTTCGAAGCTTAAGCTAGATTTATTTTCATTTATCAAAAATTTAAGAACTTTTTTGAAAAATGGAATATTGCTAATTGTTGTAAGAAAATTTCTTCCATGTTATTTTTTATTTTTTAGGAATTAAAAACTTAAAAAATGGCGTCTGAAGCGCCAAATTTTGCGCTCTACGAGCATGCGGTAGGCTACACACTCTTCAAGATCAAGGAATTCGAGGATATTGGCCAAATTCAGCCCGAGGTTTGCAATTTGTAAAAGAAAGAGTTCAGGTTTTTCGAGCACCACATATTCAGGATTTTTTTTTACTATAAATTGCCTTTTTAAAATTATTAATTCAACGAATGAATTCGCAATTTGTCTTTTAATGAGGCTAAATTAATCATTTTATATATCGCATAAACTGATTAATTTTGGGATTCAAAAATCAACAAAAAAATTAACCAAATCTATAAAATTAGCCATTTTCTTTCGACCTGATTTTTAAAAAGCAAGATAATGACTTTATAAAATTCTAATAAACTTATGCCTGTAAATTCCCAAAAACGCACAATTTGATTTAAAAAATGGTTTTTCGAAAGTTTTTACATGTTTTATTTATTTTTTTGTTAACTTTTGCATTTTAAGGATTTTGCCTAAGTTTATGAAAGAATTACGCAAAATAAAAATTCCTTGCTCCAAAAAGCCAAAAGCCTTGAAATTCTCAAAAGTTAAATGAAAACTTTAGGTCCAAGCGGCGATGAAGGACGCACAGCGCTTCCAATCGATAGTCCAAGTGCATGCCTTTGAGCCATTCAAGAACACGGAGGCTGCCCTTGAAAATGCAAACAGCGTTGCTGAAGGTTTGGAGTTTAGGTTTTTTTAAATTTTAATTTCGATTTTAATTTCTAAAAAATTGGGATCATTGTCAGGATTTTATAGTTTTTTTTCAAAAATCTTTTAAAAAGAAAATTTTTTTTTGTTTGAAGATTGAAGTTTGCTTAAAAATTTAGGATTTCTAAGCAATTTTAGATTCATTTTTATACACTAAAGTCTAGGATAACTTGACGACGTTATTCTAATGTTTATTTTTTTAGGCATTGTCCATGCCGACTTGTTGAACTTTCTGGAGGCGAATCTGCCGAAAAAAAAGAAGAAAGTGCTGCTTGGGGTCGGTGATCAACGAATGGCTACGTCCATTGTGGAGGCACTTCCAGGTTCATTTTGTGGATTTTTCCGCTAATGGAAAACACAATTTGTTTAGAACTGAAAAATAAGGGATTAGCCAATGCAAAATCCAAAAAGATTTCTATAAAGAGCACCTAAAAAGCTTAAGGCTCTAGTCTAGTTTAGGGGTCCCATGAACCTTTAAGGGTCCAATGAACCTTGAGGGCGCTAGTTCGAAAGTGGACCATTTTGGGACTCTAACTTTTTTTTGAGTACCGGGACTCAAAATCGTGTATTTTTATAATTATTACCACCAATATGTTGCCCGTACTTTTACGGGCAGTACTGTTTATTTTCGTATGTTGCCCGTACTTTTTACGGGCAGTGCTGTTTATTTGATTTATTTTTTAATTTATTATGTAATTTACAATGTTGAGTCACAAATAATAGTGAAAAAAAGTGGTTTCGAGCACTGGAATTCAAAAAATGTTAAGAGACTTAAAAAACGTTAGAGTCCCAAAATGGTCCACTTTCGAACTAGCGCCACTTTGAGCCCAATCCATCGAGTTGGGTATGTAATTTTTTGTCGAAAGGAACAACAAAACTGAATTGAATGATTCGAATTCTGATTTGAACAATATTCCGAACATCCACAACTAATCATAAGCAGAGAAAAGGATGTCAAATTCTTTTGGGCTTTTGCCCGAATTTCTAGTATTTTTTAACTTTTTGATTCCTCTAACAATAAGAAGTTCAACTTTTTAATGTGATTTTTTTTTGAAAAATTACAAGTTAAAAGAATTCCTAAGGTATTCGGGAAAAAATGAAAAGATGAAGATATGATTGGACCCTTAAAACTCCTTGGGACCCCTAAACTGGACTAGAGCCAAGCTTAAACATGCATGGAAAAATCTTTTTCCTGAAAATCCTGACTTTTTTAAAAAAATAATTGAAAAATCCAACATTTTCCTCTATGAAAAATTTTATATTTGTCAAAAAATCCCAAATGTTTTCAGGTCCTCTGAAAATCCTTTTAAAGTTTTTATATGCTTGAAACACTAACATATACACACTAACCTTTTTTTATTCCTATATCCCGTGAACTTTTTTTGTATCCCATGAAACATCTTCAGGCCATTGAAATTTGATATACTAATTTTTTTAGGTCTCCTTAAAAATTACTTTAGATTAGATCTCATTCCTCTGAAAATGCTAAACTTTACACTTTTTAGGCATTCGCGTTACGTTCACGGGCGTTGTGCAAGAACTGATGCGCGGCATTCGCAGCCATTTCAACGTTCTGGCCAAGGAGTTGCCCCATGCGCAGCTGGGCAAGGCACAGCTCTCCCTGGGCCACAGCTACTCTCGAGCTAAAGTAAGGTTTAGATCTACCATAACCTAGGGGGAGAGAGAGAGAGGGGCAAATGCCCATCTCCAGAGAATCGAGGGGAAAAATGGAAAATCGAGAAAATTGATAATTTTTTTGAAGAAACTGGTCCAAATTCTCAAAATTTCTCCGGCGGCGGTATCCAGGATTTTTTGCCATACGGGAGGAGTTGAATCAGCCAAAGTCAAGAAAAATTCTGGTTTTATCCTTCCACAAGTGGGGGCTGATTTTAAAAAATTGAAAATCTTTTGCTTAAAAAAATTTTTTTGAAGAAATTTACTGTATAAAGTGGGTGCCACGGAAAATAGTGCTCCTCCCCATCCCAGTATAAATTCATTTTTCTGTTCAAAATTTATTTACGGTAAAAACCTAATTTTTTGTACCTTTAATTTAGATCCTATATAAAAATTGAATTAAACGTCTTTGGATTTTAAATGGAGGCAAAGGAAATTTAAGTCAAACGCGTTTTTCAGGTCAAATTCGACGTTCATCGGGTGGACAACATGGTTATCCAGTCGATCGCGCTGCTAGACCAGCTGGACAAGGACATCAACCTGTTTGGAATGCGCATTAAGGTGGAATTTTTAGATAAAAAATTCGAACAATCGATTTTGATTTAATCACAAATTTTTAAGACCTATTTTTCTAACTAAATTTACTATAAAGTCTCTAATAATTTCCCGATTCCTAAAAAATCCCGATCTTGTTTTATAAAAAATTATTTACCCATTTGCCAGGAATGGTACGCCTACCACTTCCCAGAGCTGATCAAAATTGTGCCGGACCTGTACAACTACGTGCGTTGCGCCACCGCGATCATGGATCGCGAAAAAATGGACGAGTCGGTGGAGGAGCGGATCAAAGGTCAACAGAAAAATGAACAAAAATTAGACAAAAAATAAAAATCACATTCCAAATAGAATAAAAAATTAGTTAAAAATAATTTATTTTGATAGATCGATGGGATTATTAAACCAGGATCCATTGTATAAAAGAGGTTCGGCTCAATTCATTCTTTTATCATTAAAAAATATTTCGGAGGAATTTCTTAGGTTTTTCTCAATTTTTATAAACCCATCTTTGTGAAAATTTTTGAATCCAATTTTTCTATAATTTTTTTTTAGAAATCCTGGAGGACGAAGCCAAAGCGGCCGAAGTTATGGAGGCGGCTCGCACCTCTATGGGCATGCAAATTTCGGAGTTGGACTTGCACAACATTGAACTCTTTGCAAAGCGCGTCACAGCACTTGCGGAGTATCGGCAACGTTTGCACGATTACATAAAGGCAAATTTTTCAAATTATTAATGTAAAAATAGAAATAACTAGGCCTTTTTTTAAACCTTATTAAATCTTTGGGAAAAATCATGCAAAAATTAGAGCAAAATTAAAAAAATAAAGTTATGCTTAAAGTTATGCTACATTTCAGGACCTAAAATTACTGAAATTTTTAGCCTGAAAAAATTAGGAAAATTGAAAAATTTTCTGCAAAATTCAAAAAATTTAATATCAAAAAATAAACATTTTTATTTAATCCTTGTTTTCTTGCCATTTTTTATATAAAAATTATTTTTAAGAATCGCATGGACGCTTGTGCACCGTCGCTTTGCGCTCTGATTGGAGAACAAGTGATTTAGACCCCACCCCACCCTAATTTTTATATATCGCTTTTCCAGGTCGGCGCTCGTCTGATTTCTCACGCCGGAAGTCTGACCAATCTGGCCAAATATCCTGCGTCGACCATTCAAATTTTGGGCGCCGAAAAGGCACTTTTCCGTGCACTGAAAACTCGATGTAAGTTGACGAAATTTCTTCTAAAAATTAAAAAAAATCTTCTTATTGAAAATCAGCGTTAAACCATTTTTTGTTTGAAACTCTTCCAGATTTTTTTTTTGAAATCTAGTCGTTCAATTTTTGTAAATCTTTAATATATATAAATTGTGATTTCCAATTAATGTTTTCTAAAATTTTTTCATAATTTATATACCATTATATAGATTAACCCAATTTTTTGATTTACTGTTTTTATTTGATTTAAAAAAATTTAAATTTAAGTTATTTTTTATTAATTTTTTTAAATTTCATTTCGAAAGTCTCCCACTTTTTCCCAGTATATTTTTTCATTTTTAAAATTTTCATTCATTTTAAATTTTATTTTTCTTTATTTATTTTTTATTTATTTCTTAGCCAACACCCCAAAGTACGGGCTTCTCTTCCACTCAACATTCATCGGACGAGCACAGCCCAAGCACAAGGGCCGGATCAGCCGTTTCCTGGCCAACAAATGCAGCATTGCGTCCCGGATCGATTGCTTCTCCGACGTCCCGGTTTCTACTTTTGGAGAGGCTTTGCGTCAACAAGTAGGATAAATATTTATTTATTTGTTGCTTTTTTTACATAAACAAATACTAAATTTTAAGGATTTTTTAAAAAAAAGCAAAATTGTTTCGGTTTTTAATTTTTTATACTTTTCGACATTTTTGATGTCATTTAAAAATTTATTTCTATTAATTTTTTTAAATTTTTCCAAAGGTTGAGGAGCGTCTGACCTACTATGAGAAAGGCGTGACACCGAAGAAAAATGTGGAGACAATGCACGAGGCGATGGAACAAGCTGGGGAAGAAGTTGCGAAGGCAAACTTTTTTCATTTTATAAAATTACTATTTTTGAAAATTTAATTTTTAAGAACCTTTTTTGATTTAATCTTTTAATTTTATTTTTAAATATCGAATTATTATTACTTCTTGTTAGGTCCTCAAAAAACGCCGCAAGGCTGCCCGTCGCGCGAAGAAGGCTTCCGTCGAAGCCGCCGCGGAAACATTCAAAACTGAAGCAATGGAAACCTCGATGGAATAGAAAATATTTGTTGTTTCATTCCTTTTTTGTTTGAATTTTTGTTATTTTTGCGCTTTATTTATGGGAAAAATATTGTTAAAAATATCTTGCGAAAAAAAACCTTTTATAAAGTAAAATTTAGGGAGGAATGAACTACTAATAAATGCGTGAAATTGCTTCGAAAAACAGCATTAAAACTACAGTTTTTGTTGAAAATCTGTACATTTAGATTTAGGATATTTCGATCTCTTTAAAAATGAATTTTTTGCACTTTTTGGCAATTTTCATGAATTTTTAGGTTCACTTTTTTTTTGTAGATTTTTTGAATAATTTTTCTGCATTTTTTCCGAACCATAAAAATGATAAATTCAGAAAAATGCAACTTATGGCCTAGGCATAAACATTTGTCCACGCTGGTTGATTATAATGGTAAACAATGTTAGGGAAATGGTAAACAGAACACCTGCATTTGGAAGAGCTAGCATTATGTGTATCATTGTGGCCAACTCAAAGATTCCCTATGTGTATCATTGTGGCCAACTCAAAGAAATTTCACAGATCTATGATTCTTATAAAATTTCATATTTTGGGGTTTTTGAAAATTTTCAGAGACCTTGGATTTTTCGCAGAGTTCGGATTCGGAATTCCATCTTATTAGATTTGATTTTTTCCATAAATTGCACATGCCTCGTATTTTTTTCATAAAATTTCAGATTTTTTTCATTTTCATCCGAATAAATCCGCTTTTTCCCTTCTCGGGCGTCATGAACTCGACGACCTACATCATCACCCTGATCATGTTGCTGCTGCTGTTCGCCACCGTGACCATCGCAGGTCCCGTGGCCTACGCTGCTTGTGTTGTAAGTTTTCCTGTAAACTTTGCGCATCATTTGCTCACGAACTTTTTTGCGGATCCAAATTGCATTTCAGCGCGCACGCGCATGTGCAGCTGGCGATGCCAGGATGTTAAAAAACCGCCACATGTGCCAATCTGACAAAAAAACTTTTTAAGCTTGCTAGGCCTAAAGTATAAAAAGCCATTGTATAGAATTTTTGAATTTTTTTTATCTTTTGGTATCTTTATTTTTTCGAAATACTGCCAAAAAATTCGATTTTTCGTGAAAAACCCTAATTTTTGACATTTTCGAAAAATTCCTTACTTATTTGCCGAATTTCAAAAAACCAAAAAATATCAGAAGATAGAGCGCATAACATTCTACACAAAGACTTTTTATACTTTCAGCAGCATAGCAAGCTTAAGAAAAGTTTTGTTCAGATTGGCACATGTGGCGGTATTTTTAGCCGAAGGTTCCTAGGCTCCACGGGCCAGGTGCACATCACTTCACCCCGTGTCTTTCCCCGCGCATCATTTTTCCCATGAGCTTCAAAAATTGTTTAAAATTTTTGAAATTATTTTTAACTTACCTATAAGGCGCCAATCTTATTCCTAAAAATTTCACCTGCCCACAAATATCGAAACCACAAATATAGCAGGGATTTGTGACCTTTAAAATGGATCTCCCCCAACTCATCACCACCCAACTCATCATTACCCAACTCATCACCACAGTAATTTGCACCTAACTTTTTTTAGAAACAACTTTATGGAATTATCTTTCTATCAAACGATAGAGCTTTGAAAAAAGTTATAATCCCATAAAATTTTGCTCAATTTGGCCAAGTAATTAAAAAGTTATGGCCTAAATGATGGGTTTTTGGCCATTTTTTACAGTATTTTGGCCTTAACTTTTTAATTACTTGGCCAAGTTGAGCAAAATTTTACCGTATTATAGCTTTTTTAAAGTTCTATCGTTTGATAGAAAGATAATTCCATAAAGTTGTTTCTAAAAAAGTTAGGTGCAAATTACTGTGGTGATGAGCTGGGTAATGGGTAATGATGAGTTGGGTGGTGATGAGTTGGATTGACACCCTTTAAAATTCCGAATTTAGGCTGGCTGTGCGGGTCTGAACCCGTTGGCCCATGCGGTGTGCATGGCGGGTAAGCAAGAATACAAATTTTCATAATTCGATAACATCGTAAGGGAGGAGCATGCCCCTTAATGGAAAAAGCAAAAAGAGATCTATTAGCCGAGCACTCTAGAGGCGGGCGTAGCTCAGTTGGTAGAGCAGCCGAGCTCTAATCGGAGGATGCTGGGATCGTCCCCCAGCCGCCTCATGTCTTTTTCCTCTGGAAAAAGGTGTCTCTAGAGTGCAAAGCGAACGATCTCTTGGCAGGGGCTCAGCAGCGTTACTACATTTGTTGCACTTTTCATTGGCCAATTGACCCTTAACTATGTTTTTGAATTTTCGTGTTAATATTGTTTTGGCATTTTGTTTTTGGAATTTCGAAAATTATTTTTTCTCGCGAAAATTTAAAAAAAACAGGGAATTTGAAAAAATAAAAGTGTAAAAATCTGTTATTTTTAATTGGGTCTTATTTAATAATCACACCCCAGAGAGCGGGGGCATTAAAATCGGCGCAAAAATCCCATTGAATTGGAAATTTATTTTTGGCTCTAAGATTTTATGAAGAGGAAGTTTTCCTTTATGAACTTTCTCTCTGCATCTTTTCTCTGTGTACTCTTTTGCCGTTATATTTCTCTGTCACTTCAGTGAAAGATTCGCTTCATAAAATTCTAGGTTCAAAGCAATTCAATCGGTGCCCAATTTTCATTTTATATAAAAGGGGAGGATGTCCTTTTTAAAAATTGTTTTATGTCTTTTGGCCTTCTATTTGTAGAAATTTCTTGAAATATTTGAAATTTTGTTATTAAATTTTTTCGCAAAATCGATTCAGGAAAATTTGGAAAAAATGAAAGGCCAAAATAACAGGAATTTTTTATATTTTTACATTTAAAGTTAATATTTTTTAGGCTTTCCAGTTTCACTCATTAATAATTTGAATTATACATTTTGAAATATATTTTTTACGAAATTTCCAACCTTAACCCTTTGGATTTTCATTTTTTAATCCCCCAGCTTGCGCTCCTCTTCTTGCGGCCCCGACCCCCTGAATGGCCGGCCTCCAAACACATTGATCAGCCTTGAGAAGATTGGCCAAATTGGCCGTGATCAGACGATTAAATCATGATGGTCAGATTGCTTTTTTATAGTCGAATAAATGCATAATATTCAATTGCAAATTTCCACCAATCGGGGTTGGATGTGCATTTATTAAAAAAAGAATTAAATTTGAATTTTTGACTGAAAAAATACTAAATTTTTATGAAAAACATATCGGTTAAACTTCTATACACCACACACGAGGCCGATATTTTTTTCTGCAGTCTGTTCCTGGAAAAAAACCTGCTAAACAGGCCTTTGGTTTTTCATTTATGGGCCTCTGGTATTTCAAAAATTTCAAATATTTTCCCCAGCACTTTCACTTCTTCCAAGTTTTAAAAACATTTTCATCCCCTAGAAAAACACCAGAAATTTTTTGGGGATCTTTTGTAATAGGGGATGGTCTGCTGCTGGCACCCCGAATTTTTACATCAAAAAGTCGGACACATATTTTTTGCCTCTTGAAGTTTTGGCTTAACAGCTAGGTTTAAAGAACAATTTCGGGATTCGAACCAGAGTTCAGACATTCACAGATTCTATGTATATCGTTGTGAGACATCAGCAGACAAAAAATGTTTTTCACATAATCTTAACAAATGGTAAACACGGGGAATATATGTAGTAAATAGGAACACCTGCGAGGATTTAGAAGAGCCATTTCTATGAGTCATTGTGGCCAACTTCAAAATTTTCTATATGGCCCGTATAAATGATGACTCTATTCAAGTTTAGAGGTCCAATGAAACATTTAGGGGCCAATCTACTAATTGCATCCAAAAAATTGTTTAAACCAATCTAAGGCTCAAAAAGCAAAGATAAGCAGAAAAATATTGCTTGATTTTTCGAACTTATTTGAAAAATCCCTTTTTGATAAAAAGGTCGAACCGTTTCTCTTTTTTTCGGGAATATGAAACCCCTAGAACAAAAAATCGGACACTTTTTCTATTTTTTGGTTTAGACTTGTCTTCTGAAGTGTTGTATTAGCTAGGTTTAAAATTTTTGAAAAGTATTAACCATGATTGGACCCCTAAACTGGACTAGAGTCATGCCTCAGGATATTCCGATAAGAAAGCCCAAAATAAAGCTATTTTTCTTTAATTGCAAATAGACCAAATTTTTAGAAAAAAATCAATCCATATTTTTAGTAAATATTTCATAGGTCTCGAAGTTCAAAAAATTTCATAGCTTGAGGGTCTCGAAAATTCCACAGTTTGGGCGTCTGTTGAAGTATTTTATTCAACCTTGTTTTTTTGTTCACAGGCTTGGTATACAGTATCCTAAATTTTCTTAAGCTTCGGAAATTCCCAAAATTCACATTTTCTTTCCCTTCATCCGAATTAATCCACACTTTTTCTCCAGACAACAACGATCACTCTGCTGGTCCCATAATAAACTCGTCTATGACACCCATCATCGCCTTGCTGATCATGTTGCTGCTGTTGTTCGTGAACGCGACCATCGGAGGTTACCTGGCCTACGCAGCCTGCGTGGTTTATTACCGATCCTTTACTGTAAAATATGGCGCATCGCTTACGGGAAGATACCAGTTCGCGACCGGGCCAGTTCGCGACCATGGTCGCGAACTGGTAAAACCACTTCGCGACCACCCCTACCAGTTCGCGACCACTTTTTCTAAAAAGTGCCACTTCGCGACCACCATGGCCAGTTCGCGACCACAACTATTTTTTATTTTTTTCTATGAACTTTATTTTCTGTAATACCCAAAAATCAAGTCAGGATTTATTTTTGATGCAAAATCCTCGGAAATCATGAATCCATATCAATTTCGACTTATCAATCCACTGATCAGTGGATTACATTTTCATTTTTGCTTAATAGATGAAATTTTGTTGTATAAAATCACCAGGATATATTTTCTGGAAATTATGTTAGGAATTTTAATATATTTATTAAATTATGTGTTGGATATTTGGGTTTAAGTTCGTGACAGGATTTAGGCGCCAAATTCCCCATTCAAATTATGTGACATTTTATCCTCCCCATTTTGTTTATGATTTTATTTTCCTTTTATTATTCATTCCCCTGTTATTCCACAATTGATTTTATCCGCCCAATAAATATTATTTATTCGATTCTTAAATATTTGGAACGATCGCAATTCGATTGATATTTTATTATTATTATTCTACTTGTGTGTATTCGGCTTTTGACTAGCGAATACACAACAAATTGGCGCAGTCAGCCAAGGTTCAGAAGATTGCCGACGAAACCAGGACATTCGGCAGAGGGTCTGAAAAAAATTCGGGTTCCCTTTCAAGCAGGAAATTTTGTGCACCGGACAACTTCATTCGGAATTTCATCGGATTTTGNACATTTAACAGTTCAACCAAAGCGCACACTCTTTGCTCCCTGTCTTGGCGACAGAGATAGCATTTGCTTGGTGCAAATCAGAGCGAATAAGAGTGCGGCATTGACATTCGACCAGCACCTGGAATTTTCCTGAATCATCATCATCATTATGAATGAAGCACAGTTCGAGAAGTTCATGGCGACGCAGCAGCAGATGATGAAAGCTATGTTCAAGCAGTTGTCGGATCAGCAAACCGGTCAGCAAGCAGGCAGTTCCGCCATGGCCAGTGCAGCCGCTCTCGCCGCTTCTCTCGACTCACGGATTGGAAAATTCGGCTATGATCCAGAGGACGGATTCACCTTTGAACATTGGTTCAAACGGTACGGCAAGTTCATCGAGGAAGACGGCAAGGATTTGGAGGAAGCTGCAAAAGTGAGGCTACTCGTCGGCAAATTGGCAGATCCGGAGTATGCCCAATTCGCGGACAGCATTCTGCCCAAGCTTCCGGATGAGCTGAATTTTGCGGATGCGGTTAAGCGCCTGAAGGAGCTGTTCGGCGACACACGGTCGTTGTTCGTCCGTCGTTTCGAGTGCTTCAAGCTGAAGCAAAGTGCTCAACAGGACGTCGCATCATTCCTGGCGCAAGTGAACGCAGCATGCGAAAATGCCGAGTTGACCCTCACCAAAGAGACGTTGAAATGTCTGATCATGGTGGTGGGTTTGCGTGACGATCATCATGATTTGCGGCAGAGGTGCTTGCAGCTGCTGGAAGAGTCGCGTAAAAGGAATGAGGAATTGACATTGGAGAAAATGGGCGAAGAATGCAGGGCATTTCAGTTAATTCGTGAGAGCGCAATTTCGCTGTCACACTCGGATGGTCCGAAATTCGCGAATGCTGTGCGCGCGCATCCACAGCAATGGAAGGACAAGCGGCCGAAGGAAAAGGTGCGAAAACCTGAACCCAGGGATGACCAGTCGGTCAGTAGCGGTGGGTCCGATCAGGTTTGTCTCTCATGCGGTATAGCTGGTCACAGTCAACGAAACTGTCGGCACCGGAAAGCGCGATGCTTTAAGTGCAACCAGCAGGGACACATCCGCAGTGCATGCCCTGAATTGAAAGACCAGGGAAAGAAAGCGAAGACAAGGTCTTCTTGCGCTGTTGACACAGTCGCAGTCGACGCATATTGTATGGCAGCGGATGCGGAAAATTCGGACTGGTGGAAAGTCCCGGTCCAGGTCAACGGCATTGATGTGGAAATGAAGGTTGACAGCGGAGCACAGGTTGCCATGTTGACATTGGACACTTGGCAGAAGCTTCTGAAGCCGGAGCTCGGAAAGGCTAAAGTGAATGTCAGGGATTGCAACGGCAAGTGCGTCGAGATTCGAGGCCAGCTGGAGTGCATTGTCAAGATGGGAGAACAGCAACCCAAGAAGCTCACTGCTTTGATAAGCGACGGAATACGCCATGATTTGTTGGGAATTCCATGGATTCGAGCTTTGGACATCCTCCCAGGAACGGAATGGACACGGGCACCGAGGCAAGAAGGCATATCCCGGAAAACCCCAGAAAAGGCTGTAGGAATCATTCAGCAGGGAGTGGAAAGGCTGAACGGAATGGCAAGTTCCGCTGTGATTCGGCATGGCACAACGGTGATGAGGTCCGCGTGTTAAATTTTCGTGGCAAAAAAGTTTGCTGGCTGTCGGGTACTCTCGTTGGAAGTACAGGTAAGGCGACATTCCAGGTTCGAGTCCCATCGCTGAAGGCCGTGATCACGAGGAAGGCCCAGCACATCAGGGTTGATGGTGCATCCGCGGTGAATTCTAATTTTATTCGTCATGATTCGGAGTCATCTGTCGGACCGGATCAATTCAAATGGATCGACCCGGGCTATTCATACGAACAGAATAAATCCGGAAGTGACCAGGAGGCAAAATGCCTAGGAAAGGATCAAACTTAAGAAGGGAGATGTTGGATATTTGGGTTTAAGTTCGTGACAGGATTTAGGCGCCAAATTCACCATTCAAATTATGTGACAGTTTATCCTCCCCATTTTGTTTGTAATTTTATTTTCCTTTCTTATTCATTCCCTTGTTATTCCACAATTGATATTTATCCGCCCAATAAATACTANGAAGCACAGTTCGAGAAGTTCATGGCGACGCAGCAGCAGATGATGAAAGCTATGTTCAAGCAGTTGTCGGATCAGCAAACCGGTCAGCAAGCAGGCAGTTCCGCCATGGCCAGTGCAGCCGCTCTCGCCGCTTCTCTCGACTCACGGATTGGAAAATTCGGCTATGATCCAGAGGACGGATTCACCTTTGAACATTGGTTCAAACGGTACGGCAAGTTCATCGAGGAAGACGGCAAGGATTTGGAGGAAGCTGCAAAAGTGAGGCTACTCGTCGGCAAATTGGCAGATCCGGAGTATGCCCAATTCGCGGACAGCATTCTGCCCAAGCTTCCGGATGAGCTGAATTTTGCGGATGCGGTTAAGCGCCTGAAGGAGCTGTTCGGCGACACACGGTCGTTGTTCGTCCGTCGTTTCGAGTGCTTCAAGCTGAAGCAAAGTGCTCAACAGGACGTCGCATCATTCCTGGCGCAAGTGAACGCAGCATGCGAAAATGCCGAGTTGACCCTCACCAAAGAGACGTTGAAATGTCTGATCATGGTGGTGGGTTTGCGTGACGATCATCATGATTTGCGGCAGAGGTGCTTGCAGCTGCTGGAAGAGTCGCGTAAAAGGAATGAGGAATTGACATTGGAGAAAATGGGCGAAGAATGCAGGGCATTTCAGTTAATTCGTGAGAGCGCAATTTCGCTGTCACACTCGGATGGTCCGAAATTCGCGAATGCTGTGCGCGCGCATCCACAGCAATGGAAGGACAAGCGGCCGAAGGAAAAGGTGCGAAAACCTGAACCCAGGGATGACCAGTCGGTCAGTAGCGGTGGGTCCGATCAGGTTTGTCTCTCATGCGGTATAGCTGGTCACAGTCAACGAAACTGTCGGCACCGGAAAGCGCGATGCTTTAAGTGCAACCAGCAGGGACACATCCGCAGTGCATGCCCTGAATTGAAAGACCAGGGAAAGAAAGCGAAGACAAGGTCTTCTTGCGCTGTTGACACAGTCGCAGTCGACGCATATTGTATGGCAGCGGATGCGGAAAATTCGGACTGGTGGAAAGTCCCGGTCCAGGTCAACGGCATTGATGTGGAAATGAAGGTTGACAGCGGAGCACAGGTTGCCATGTTGACATTGGACACTTGGCAGAAGCTTCTGAAGCCAAAGCTCGGAAAGGCCAAAGTGAATGTCAGGGATTGCAACGGCAAGTGCGTCAAGATTCGAGGCCAGCTGGAGTGCATTGTCAAGATGGGAGAACAGCAACCCAAGAAGCTCACTGCTTTGATCAGCGACGGAATACGCCATGATTTGTTGGGAATTCCATGGATTCGAGCTTTGGACGTCCTCCCAGGAATGGAATGGACACGGGCACCGAGGCAAGAAAGCATATCCCGGAAAACCCCAGAAAAGGCTGTAGGAATCATTCAGCAGGGGAGTGGAAATGCTGAACGGAATGGCAAGTTCCGCTGTGATTCGGCATTGCACAACGGTGATGCGGTCCGCGTGCTGAATTTTCGTGGCAAAAAAGTTTGCTGGCTGCCGGGTACTCTCGTTGGAAGTACAGGTAAGGCGACATTCCAGGTTCGAGTCCCATCGCTGAAGGCCGTGATCACGAGGAAGGCCCAGCACATCAGGGTTGATGGTGCATCCGCGGTGAATTCTAATTTTATTCGTCATAATTCGGAGTCATCTGTCGGACCGGATCAATTCAAATGGATCGACCCGGGCTATTCGTACGAACAGAATAAATCCGGAAGTGACCAGGAGGCAAAATGCCTAGGAAAGGATCAAACTTAAGAAGGGAGATGTTGGATATTTGGGTTTAAGTTCGTGACAGGATTTAGGCGCCAAATTCCCCATTCAAATTATGTGACATTTTATCCTCCCCATTTTGTTTATGATTTTATTTTCCTTTTATTATTCATTCCCCTGTTATTCCACAATTGATTTTATCCGCCCAATAAATATTATTTATTCGATTCTTAAATATTTGGAACGATCGCAATTCGATTGATATTTTATTATTATTATTCTACTTGTGTGTATTCGGCTTTTGACTAGCGAATACACAACATTATGTTAGGAATTATTTTTTGGGCGTACAAAACAAAAAAGTATCCAAAAACAACTCACTAGTTGTTACAACTTCATCAAAAAATATAGATGAATATTTAATTTATATTATTTAATTCATATTTACAAAATTTTTCAATATTATTCATTTTATTTATTAAAAAAATTTGGAAGAATTACTTATCAGTTATTGAAAAAATCACTGTCCAGTTATTTTGGAGAACATTGATGTATAATTGACCAGCTATATAAAAAATCACTAGCCAGTTACTTTGGAGAAAAATTGAAATATTTATTTTCATTCTAATTTATATTCCTAATGTAGTGATAAATGTAGTGATAAACCATTCAGTAGTGGATTTAAATATTATATTTTTTATTTAGATTTTGGAATTTTGGTTAATCATGGACATTGCAATATGGAAGATTCAGGCCTTCTGATAAGATATTCCTCAATTTTCAAATTTTCATTTCCATGTCAGTTATTGCTCAGAATTTGTTTCATTTTTATATCTCACAAGTCAGTTCATTCTCTAAAGATGTTTACCCGACCAACATTGTTGATTTAAATGAGTTGCCAAAATTGTTAATATTGATTATCTGAATTCAAAGGTTTTAAATTTTTCAAAAAATAAATCTTTTATCATATCTCTTACGTATTATATATAAGTTCATAAATAATTATGCTTAATTTCCGCAAAAAATATAGTTTTTGTTTTTAAAATTTTTTAATAATTTTTGAATTGTTTTTTTTAAGGTTTTTTATGCCTATGTGAATTAAATTCAGGTGTCTAAAAATACAATTTTTTGAGTTAGATAAAATAATATTTTTCATTTTTTTCGACGTCAGATAATGTAGTACGTCAAAATGGAAAAATATGCCAAAACAAAATCGAAATATAAATAATAATGGTCGCGAATTGGCTTTTTTCCGAAAAAGTGGTCGCGAACTGGTATGGTCGCGAACTGGTACACAGTCATCGCTTACCAGGAAAAGTTGGCATTACCAAGAAAATGAGATCAATCCTTGGCTTCCAGGAAAAGCCAGGATGAACACTATTTTTCAAAGTGAGCTAATGCTTTAGAGTAGTGGCAATTTTGTCCATTATATTTTTCCTATTAAGATCCCCCGGTTTCTTATTTTCAACACCTTTCCAGAGGGGGGGGGCTCATTAGAGAGGGGGCGCCTTTTAGACAGGAGGGGGTCTTAATAGGAAAAATACGGTAATCAAAAAAGGCAAAAACAAGGGAAAGAATTCATTTTTTAAAATTTTTGCTTGGTGCGATAACTTATACTTTATGCACTGAACTTTCTTCAAAAAGGCCTTAAGCTTTAGGCCTTTTAGAAGGGCGCCGGATTTTACCGGCAGGATTTATCGCCAAAATTTTTAAAGTCTTTTTCCTAAAAAATTTCCACGGCCAGCAAATCGCAAATGAAGGTGGTACCTTTAATGAAATTCCTATTTTTAGATGGGCTGTACAGGTCTGAATCCGATAGACTATGCTGCATGCATTGCAGGTACATATGAATTGGGAAAATTAAGATTTATGAACAGCAGAGATGCTTTTTTTTGAAATCCCGATTGATTTTAAATGACTAATTTTTTATTATTATTCATTTTATTATTTTTAAATGAAGTTCCTTTTTAAAGGCTGCGCTCCATTGCTTGCGGCGTGGACACCTCCTCGTTGATCACATTGAGCCTTACTTCGATCAGATCAGACAGATCACATTGATCCTGATCACAGATGATGAAATTATCTGATCAGAAGGCCGATCATTTATCATCTGCTATTTATTGATCGAATAAATAAATTTATCCCAACTAGGACAGCCTTTCTAATTTTCCAAAGTCCCATGAAAAATATCGAATTTTGAGAAAAACCAATTTTTCGAGAAATTTGAAAAGTTTCTACAATTTCAAGGATTTATAAAAAAACAAAAAAGCATTTTTGACGCCCAATGTGGCATTTATTTTACGCCATGGTTCCGAGAAAGTTTTAAGCTCATGCCATTGCACTATTTTTTTGTATCTTTTTTCCATTTTATTTGCTTAATTTTCAAAGAAATTTATGCAAATTTCTGCTTTTAGATCAGAGGTCAAAACATTCGAAACAGCCACCCCCTCGATGGCTCAGACATTCCATGCATCGCCCATAGTTGTCCAGGCCTCGGACAGCGTCGCAAAACCTGAATTTTTTTATTAAGGATTTTTCATTTTTAAACTTAATTTTTAAATATTTATCAAGATCAATTTTCCATAAAATTCAGAGAAAATTTTTAAAAATCATTTGAAGCAGGTTTATTTTTTATGAATTAAAAATTTCTAAAATAAGAGCTTTATAAAGATTTTTTCGTTTTAAAACCTAATTTTTTAAAATATTTCTCATGATAAAATCTCTCTTATTTTCTTCGAATTTTTAATCCTCAAAAACTTCAAAAATCAATGTTTTTGTATTTTTTATTAAAAAATTTTATTTCTACCAATGGCATTCTAGCATCCAATCCCGGCACCACCCTCGATAGCACTTCTCCACGACGTGTTCTATCTGAAAATAAAATTAATTATTTTTATTAAAATATGTAAATTCCATATTTAAGCGAATTTTTATTTGTAATTTAATTTATCAATTTTTTTTATTCATTTTGAGCATTAAATAATTTTAATTGAATAAAAAATAAATCAATCTAACAAAAACTATAATTTAATTTAATATTTATTATTTATATTTAATACAAAGCAATTAATTTGTTTTATTTTTTGAGATATATATTCTTGTTAAATTTTTGTGCTAAAAAATAAGGTTTAAAAAATTTGAAAAAATTGAATTTTTCTGGAAATCTTTATGAAATTTACCCTTTCCATTTCCATCTGTTGCATGGATTGGGCGGGTCGTGGGTTGTATGCGTAGTGCACAAATTGATAGCCATGGCCAATGGACAAGAATAGAACATAGAAGAAGAACAGCATAGAGATGCGTAGTTGAATAGAAGCCATGGCAGTATGCTCAGGACATAGCTGTGGGAAAAATTGGACAAAAAATTTAAAAAAAAACAGAAAAAAGGATGAGGAAAAGCGGAGGAAAATTCGGCCAAAAAATGCCCGAATCTTACTGCTCGTTCAAATGAAAGTTATAAAAATGTGGAATTGTTGTCAAAATAGAGCAAAAAATTAATTACAAAATAAGCCAAAGCCCATCCAATTGCTCCACTGTGAAACAGTTATGGCCAAAATGCTGTGAATTTGGCCAAAATTATTACTTTGGCCATAACTTATTTCGTAATGGCCCATTCGAACGTGCAATGGACTCAATTTTGGCCATTTTTTACTTTAATCAAATTTATTTCTCTAGGTTTGATTTGAACCGATTAATAAGGAAGGCCACTAATGTCGTGCAACCGACCAAAACAAATGAATAAATTGGGAAAAATTTCAGCAAAAAGCCAGCAAAATAAAAGGGAAATTGTTTTCTAAATTAAGGAATAAATTGGCAAAAACAATTTATAAAAATCAATTTTTAATTAGTCAATATCATAGACTGGCACAAAATCCTCCTTTTACTCCAGGGATTATAATTTGAAAATACATAATGAAAATTCTAGAGAATCGGTATGTCAATCTTCAGTTTCATAACAAATTTAAATAATAAATTCTTTACAATATAGGAATATTTTAATTGGGTTCACATTGAATTGTCTATCCAGCTATTGTAATAGGTGTTTATTTTTGATGATCCACCTTTTTCGAAAATGATCTGATCTGATGTTGATCCCGGAGACGGATCTGATCAGATCAGATCAGATCATTTTTGATGATCCGGTCCTCTGGATCAGGATCAGAGAGCATCTCCAAAAAGGTGGATCATCGCCAACACTGCATATAAAGATTATCTAAGCCTCTAAACTTCGCGATTGGTAGAATCTAAAAGGTCCAAAAATTGATATTTCGAGCTTTCACACCGAATCACAGAAGAGGGTCCAAAATAAAGGGGCCTTTTGGATCGACCGGATCGACCATTTTCTTCGGGTTCAAAAGCAATTTTTTTTGAAAGGTTGGACCGAATTTTCAGTGGTACAAGTAGAAACACAGAGTCTAAACCAAGATTGGATGAGTTTTTCCAAATTTAAGCATTTTCTCTGAGTTAAAAATAAGTAAAAATTAAGGGCGATTTTTCATCCAAAACAATTAAATCAATTGGCCTAAATATTTTTGTTTTTTGCTTAAATAAAATATAGTAAAACGAATCATATGGTCAGCGGTTATGCAAATATGTTGTAGTGATCAGATCAGATCAGGATGGACCGGGCGAATGTTTGACTGATGATGAACCTCGCGCCAGAGGTCATCATCGCATCATCGCCATCCGCCGATCAGCCGCCGCCTACAGCGATTGACGCGATGTCGCGCAAAACCGGTCCTTAAACCGCCGAAACTTGCGGGATTTGGGAGGGGGGATCTTCTTCATCGTCGTCTTGACCATTACCATTGTGATCAAAGTCCGGAAGTGATAATACAAGTTCTAAGGGAAATTTTTCCAAAATTTTGTAAAATGCATTTTTATGATTAGTGTGTGATTGTTCGGCTTATTAGGGTTAATTTCGTCTCTAATTTTGGGGTTTCACATTTTTTTTGGATTTGGAATCGCTGGGAAGGTTTTGAATTGATAACACCAAAGTTACCTGATCAGCGGATGGAATTGAAACTATAAACAAGGGAATATTAATCCAAATCGAAGATGGTCGAATGAGTAATATTCTAGGCTAGGTTGTTAGTAACATTGTTAGGCCAAGGGTTCGGATTCGGGCCCTCCCGAGGAGCATTAATATTTTTTGCCGCAAAATGAATAAATCAAATGAATGAGAAGTCGCCATATTTATTTTTATTTCAAAAGTAATTTTAAGACTTTCTATTCTTTTAAATTTCCATCATTGTCGTATATGGATGCATTTTTCCAACCAAAAATATTCTAATTAAATTTTAAAAATAAATAAATAAATCAATTTACAAGTGTCTAAATAATTTCTTAATCAATTTAAGAAAAATCATTTAATGGATGCCAATCAGAGCATTTTGTGACGATAAATTTTTTTTCCAAGCGCGTTTTTAATTACGAATTGTATGAGGGAGGAAGTTTAACAAAAAATTTCCCATGAAAGTCCATAAATAAATTATAAAATTATCGATGCGAAAATAGAATGGAAAGGCGATTTTCACCCAAAAAAGTGGCCAAAATTTGGTAAACTCTCTAAAATCGTTAAAAATTAAAAAAAATTTTGGATTTTTGCATTTGGATCCAAAAATGGGATCATCCTCCGAGCATCGAATTTGGGACAAGAGGACCCTCCATCCACTACCTCACCAGACTCTTTTTGTCCGATGAGAAGGTCAATAGTCCGCCGATGACAAATTGGGCGAAAAATATTTTGTCCGAGGGAAAAATTGAAAATTAATTTTGTTTAATTCAATTTTTGATGGAATTTTAAAATTTCAAAAATTTTGCCAAGGAAAATTTTGATAAATAATAGGCGATTAATTTTTCCTATGTACAAAATTAAAATTTGCAAAAAATTTCTGCAAATAGGCGATCCTTAATTAGAGTAGATGTAAGTTTTGTGCCTTCCTGTTATTCGAGATTTTTTTGTATGAAATAAAGATTTTTTATTTAATGAATGTTAAAGAAAAAATGTGTGTGCAATTGATTTATTAATTATTATTTTTGATAAAATTAATTGATTTTTGAAACCATTCGGTTCTGTCATAAGCATTTTTTTATTATACACTTTTTTTACTTATTAAAACTTTTTAATACTAAAAAAATCAAAATTTTACTTACCCCCCTCCTCAAGAACTGCAGAAAAATGGTGAGATTACATTTTGTCGTTTTATTTTTAAGATTTTTGAACTCTCTTATAAAAAGTTAAATGATAAATTACTTTAATTTTTCCTTAATTTATTTCATTGTTATAAATTTTTAACAATTTTCTTAAACCTTTTCTCTTTTAAATAACTTTTTCTAACATTAAAAAAATGTATCATGGGTTTTAATGAGCAAAATAATATATCATTCATTTTTAATCTTTATATAATAATTTTTTCTGCAACGAATTCCCTTTCATCGATTTATTGAACGATGAACAATTCCCCAATGGAGATTTGTCATCATTTTGCTCACCAAACCCGCCATTTAATAGCTGTAAGCTGTAAAAATTCTCCTTTAACATTCATAATTAATCATAAATTAAAAAAACAAAAACATACATATTTTCAACTCAAAATATAAAATTATAAAAAATCCTTTAAACATTATTTGTCCTAAAACGTAAAATTATTATTACTAAAGAAAATAAAACTCAAACGTGTGATTATAAAAATATAAATAATACAAAAATATTTTGAAAAAAGAGCCAATGAATATCCAATTAATATGTAAATGAAAAATGGAAATATAGTGTCTTCAAAAAAATATACACCAACCAACTGGCTGCTTACAACAGAATATAAAACAAGATTAATTTTTAAAATATATACAAGCCAAAATCGAAATATAACTAAAATTATATGTATTTGTAAAAAGAACAAAAAATCTACGTTAAAAATTCAAATTAAATTAAAAAAAATTAAAATCAAAAATAATTTAGCAAAATTATTTATCATAAATATATAATCATGAGTAAGAGTAAAATACAGAGAAATTATCACAATTATTACGCAATAAAAATATATTGCAATAAAAATCAAAATAAATAAAAATTAATTTCATTTTATAAAAACTTTAAGATTGATAATTTTTTAAATGCACCAAACCAAAAATCAATAAAATTATTTATTAATCATATAAAATACTATTAGGATGTTTGATTTGTATGAATGCTAAATTTGTACATTTCTAATTGAATTTCTTGATTGAACGAGATAATTTAAAATTGCTTATCCAAAATATCTTTATAAAAGACTTCCGAAAATATATATATTAAACTGCAAAACAAAAATATTACTTATTAATCAAATTTTAAATAAAAAATTGGATAAGTTAAGCAAAATATTTATTTATAATCTGAAAAAGATGATTATACTTAATAAATGATTCATATAAAAATAGTGATAAAAAGATGCTATCAATTATCAATTGCGATCAAAAATCTTGCATAAGAAATGAAGTCTTGCATAAGTTGCATAAGAAATCTTGCATAAGAAAAAAATGAAGCATGATGATTTATATTAAGATCATTACTATATAAGGAATTATAAAATATAATGAATAAATAATGATTTCTAAATTTCATATTTAGGAAATAAAACTTAGAAGAAGAAGCATAAATACAAAATAATATAATATAAAATATTAAAAGTTGTAACTTTTTTAAATGAATTAAAAAGATGATATATTTGTATTTTAGAAGTAAAATATTATTAAAAATCTTTATTAAAATTTTATTTGATAAAACAAAAAAATAATAAAATCAATATTTTTAAATTGCTTAATTCCAAATTTGTTCTTTACTCGCCAATTTTCAGCGATAAAGAACTCATCTTTTCAAAATATATTTTTATTTTGATTTATTAAAATAACGGGTCATCCTTTTTAGAAATTTTAAAAATTAAATAATCACTATAATAAGATGCTTCCAACATAAATCTTATTTACCAATCACCTTCTTAATACACCAGGAAAATAAATTAAATCGGAATTTTCTAGTCAAACCATAAAACATAAGGTAATTTTTAAGTTATTGTATACATTTCTTAATAAAGATTAGACATAGTAGTTTATAAATAGTAAAATTACATATTAATCGATAGACTTCGCTAATAAGGAAATACCAATTAAAGTTGGAAAATTGGTACAATTAAATAAATAAAAACTAACTGAAAAATAAAAATTTTACAAAAAATATATTAAAGTGGAAAGAAGTTAAATTAAATATTAATTTTTTTATTAATTTGTAAAATATTAATAATTCGACAACATGCAAATTTCATCCAAGTCCAAGAGACAAAATTTATGAAGAAATCGATGAAAAATTGATTAATGCTTTAAATTAAAATAAGCACTAGAATTTAAGGCATTACTATTTACGTTATAATAAAAATGAATTTATTTTATGAAATATTTAAAAAAGATAAATAATTAAGTAATAAATAATTAAGTAATGTGTAATAATTAAGTAATAAATAATTGTAAAATACAAATTATTTTTAATGTATTTACTTAAAAATTATAAAATATTCCTTTAGATTCTTCACAGATAAACATTGTGCACAAATGATACCAAAATAAAAATGGAATATTATTAAATGATCATAATTAAAGCTACAAATTCGACAGATAATTAAAAAGTAAAAAAAATATTTCATTATCATTTGAATATATTATGGAAGAAGAGAAGATTTTATTGGATATATTTTATGTCCACAATTTATGGATATTTTTAAATATTATTAAAAATTATCAAAGGAAATAATTTCAGATGAAATCTAATAAATTGAGTATTATGGGAGCCTCAGAAAATTGGGGGAATTATACCAAGCTTCCACGACAAAGGCCGTTATTTTCCAGAAAAAATTTTGCATCAAAAAATGAAAAATATTACCTAAATTGAAAAATGTTCAAATGTGTAATAATAAATAGAAAAAAATGTGAAAATTGATCATATTAAATATTAAAAAAATACCTTAGAATTAAGGTTGGAGTTGGATTTTTATAATTATTATATCTGAAAATCCGGAAAAAATTCAATTTAATTTTTAAGAATATAATCAAACACACCTATTCGAGTAAAAAATAGATAAGCAATATCATAAAATAATTAAAATAAATTTTAATCAAATCTAATTAATATACTTGAAATTTGAAATGAGACCAAATTTCTATTGAGAATTTTTGTAAAATACAATACAATATTTTCATTTTAAGCTTTTATAAATTAGTCATTATGGTGTTTCAATTTATTAAAAAATCTCTTGATTGATAAAAAATCTAATCTAAGGATCTTTTTACACAAACTTGCTTGATTTCAATGCTGTGATGAATGGTTTTGGGCACTTTTTTCCTATATAAATCATTATCCTCATTAAAAGTCCTAAAATTTTATTAAAAAAACTATAAAATACCTTTATAGACCTAAAATAAAATACCATTAAAACATAGTACTTTAATAAATAACAATAAATAACCGTAAAGAACAATAGATAGTAAAGATCGTAAAATGAATTAATTTTATTTAATCTTTTTTTGCAATAAAAATAGCAACCATCAAATGCATAAAATTTAAAAAAGAAAAATAAATCAGAAATTTGTAAAAAATAAAAGCATAGTGTAAAGTATTTTTTATATGAAAAAATGAAAAAAATATAAATAAAAATTATAGATCCTATTCAAAAATTTAAATAACTATAGGACAATCCACAAATTAATTATTTGAAAAATATTATCTATGAATGTTAACCATCTAAAAATAATTCTAAAAACAAAGTAAATGAATAAATAATATCTGAAGATAAAATAATTAAAATTTTAACTTAATATAATTTGTGAATACAGGTGATTTTATTTAAATCAAAATAATAGCTTAAAGTTCTAGCTCTTTGATTTTCAAAGAAAATTTATTGAACAAATTGGAAATTCCCGGATTTCCTCGAAAACTATAATCGATAGAAGACGAAAAAAGAAATAAATAATTAATTTTAATATTAGGTAATAGAAGGAAACTGCTATATGAATTATGATATAAGAATCAAAATAAAGGTAATGTAAAAATATACATTTTCCCTGATGATTTATTTTGACGCGAAGGATTATACTCACAAAAATAACTCTCGCGAATTTGCTAGAGAGAATGACAAAAATTAGTTACTATGAATTATGAGCTTAACAAGATACAATTTGTAAATCGATTTTTAAGATAAAATTAAATATTTTTGCCAAAAACAGTAATAAAAGACTTCATTAAAATATTATTTAAATGAACAGCAGTTGATTGCTTGTGGTGCCGTGGAGTTGCGAGAATTCGATAATAATATTAAAATTTTATTCATAAGTAACATTTAATTATCATTTACGGTTGTTTAATTCTTTGTGAAAATGATGATGTCCGTGCTTCCGAAAAGGAATTGTGAGTTATGAGATCATCCTATAAAAATATTAAGATTTAATAACATAAATCAATCGATTTTTGGATTAATATAAATTAATGAATGACATCTATTTATGAGACTAAAAATGAAAAGTTAAAAGAATAAATATAATGTGATTCTATTTATTTTTTATAATAATAAAATAGATAATCTATTTTAATTAGTCTATAATTTATTCACCCAATGAATTGTTAAAAAATAAATAAATTATCATAAAAAAGCATAAAAAACAACATATATTTGATGAGTTATATTTAAATCAATAATATATCAAAAAATATTTGATTTCTAAGCAATAAAACAATTTTAAGTATAAAAATTTTAAATAATATTGAAGTTGGATATATGAATTACAGGTTTATCGAACCATCAAATTGGAAGTGAATTGATAATGGAACTCGATTAAAAAAGGACATTATGCACACATTTTTCAACAATATAAATTATTTATCATCTATGTTCTAAAATCTAAAAAATACTAAACTTCCAAAAAATAAAATAAAGGTTGGATAATAATTTAGTTCAAAAATGAACAAAAAAGAAAACTTTTACTCCACTTAAAAATATAACATAAAGAAAAAGACCAATCTAAAGTTAAAAAATAAGCAAAAAGGATAATAAATTCATTTGCATTTGGCAATCATCTCTTGCGATCGAACAAAATATCAAAAAGGTTATAATAATTTAAAATACTTAAGTAATAAAGAAATGTTGGAAAGAATAAAGAAATGTTGGAAAAAATAAAGTTTATATAATTTAAAATAAATCTTTTTTAAGTAGAATTTAAAAAAAGAATATATGGTAAATTGCATAAATCATTTTCAAATTAATAAAGTTATTTATTTTTTGTAATAAAGCTTATTCGAATTTTATATTTATATATTAAAACCACCGGAAAAAGGTAATGTACAGTATTAATTAAATAATAAAAATTAAAAATTAATATTAATAAATTATCATTCAAGAATTGAGAATGAGGCTGGCCCAATTCGACAAATGTAGATATTAATAAATTAATTAAACAAAAATTAAATGAATTTAAAATAAACTTTTTATAATAATTCTAAATATAAGATAATATAATTAACAAAAATAAAATACTGATCTAAAAAAATAATTTTTTATATAAACTAAAATAAAAAACTGATCTGAAAATATAACTTAAACTAATCTTTTTAAATGTTTTATATACTATATAAAGTAAACTTGTCTTTCGTTTCAAAAACTCATAACTCTTTTTCTTGGCCGATAAAGGGCTAAGTGTTCAATTAGAGGTCCCCCTAACTTTTTGTTGAGCATTCAGAAAAAATATAGGTTTTCACGAGGGGTACTGTATTTTAGGGGTTACGGTAGGATTTTGGTCAAAAATCGACCAAATGCATTTTGGGCCCTTCGACAGCTATACTTTTTAAGAATGAAATTGAAAAGCCGACCTTAAAAGCGTTTGTCCCAATATGTGGGCTAATTTTTAGGATGAAAAAATCCAGGGGTCATGGGGTTAGTTTTTTCTGGAAAATTCCTGCGATGAAGCCATCTTTTTTCATAATCATACGTGCAAGGTCTATTTGAAGGGTTTATAGATGGTTTAAATGGTAGATATATTTTTCAAAGTTGTAGAGCATGTGGAAAAACATAAGATAGGGTCAGAAAATTTTGACCTTGGGTTAGACCTAAGAAAAATTTTCGAGGAATTTTCAAAAAAATTTCGGGTTTTTTGGAGGCTTAAGGGAAATACTATTTATAATTGATATTTTGAGCTAATTTTCGGTACTCGGGGGTTTTCATGGACGCTGAACACGATGGTGACGGCGTTTTGACTTGGTGTTGCAGTTGAACTGCTCGAACTTGACGGGTCATCGACGGGTTGGCCATGTTGCACCAATTGAGCTGAAATTTCGTATAGTGGGGTTTTCAAGGGTGCTGAATACGATGGTGTCATTGTTTCAGCAAGGTGCTACAGCTGAACTGCTTGAACTTGATGGTCCATCGACGGGTTGGTCATGCTGCACTGATTGGGCTGAATTTCGGTCCACGGGGGTTTCGAGGGTGCTGAACACGATGGTAACGTTGTTTCGGCATGATGCTGCAGCTGAACTGCTCGAACTTGATGGAGTAGGCTGCCCTAGCAACCGAAGGTCTTTAAGCGCGAAGCGCTTTTCCAACGAAGGCGCTGCTTCACATAGGAACCTCCAGACGCAACAATAACCAATCCGACGCCTAATTATTTATTTTTGACGCGTATCATTATAGAGTAATGTTACCCGCGCGGTTTCCCCTGCGTTGCAACTAGTTT